>JAPFFF010000276.1:0-28053 GCA_039105265.1 Tritrichomonas musculus | reverse complement strand
TGTGGCGAGTAAGGCTCCTTTCAATTCACTTTTGATAATTTTGACAGTATCTCCTGGATCCAATGGTTTGTCTGGATTAGCTGCTGCGATTAATTCTGCAAATTCTTTTTTATTGACATCATCTCTTGAAACTCCATATTTTGTAAATTCTTCGTCAGTATATCCGAAATTGATTGTTGGATGTTCCAAAACATCGTCATCATAGACATTTGCGCCTTTGTATCTTTGGTATTCGATATGAAGTTTTTGGGAAGGAGTTGGTTTTGCAGAATAATGAGAAACAATAACAGACGGACGGCCTATTTGTGTGAATTTTCGTGAGATTGGGATGACAGCAGGCATTTCTTCGGCAATTTCTTTGTCTTCCAAAAATTGTAGAGTTTCCTTAACGATATTTGGATTGATTTGTGCCCAGACAAGAGCGCGTAAAGATGTTTTGATCTCTTCTTCTATCTCTCCGCAAATTGCGTTTGGATATAACTACCATGCCTGAAGAGCAAGTTGGTCGACAAATGGGATGGTTAATTCAATGGTAAATTTATGTGGTTGTCCATCAGCAATATCCTTTAAATCGACATAACAACCGCATACCGAAGGGGAGAATTGACTAACATTTTCCCAAGTTGAATGAGAATATTTTGATGTTGCTTTTGCATCACGAGGTTTGATGGAATTATAGGCGAAAGATTCTCTTTGGAGTTCGTCTTGTCGATATGCGCCTAAGAGTTCATCATTTATCCAGAAGCGACAATCTTCATAAAATTCTACAGCATTCTTGAATCCGACAAATATTTTCATCAATCCATTTGTGTCTGCAGATACGTCAATGGGCTGGGACAATTTAATGATGAAATCAAGGAGAATTGTGGTAAAAGACTTTTCAATTTGGGTGATTGTATGGCCGGAATGAGATAATTTGATACGTGTTTTTGTGCCGACTGGGAGTGGGGCGTCTTTGTCTTTGAACTCTTCCATGACGAAAGAAAATGTATTGTCTCCTCCGTTTCTTTGAATGAGATTTCGTAATTTTGACTGGAAAAATGAGAGAACATCGCCTTCATCATTTCCTAAATTTTTGGTCTGTGCGTTGTAGTAGGTCATTTGATTTAATATAAAAATGACAATAAAGGAGTTGTAAAGTTTGTTATATGAACATTTTACTTAAAAGGAAATGGCATTCGGAAGTTGGTTTAAAAACATCATTAACGGAGCAAAAAACGTAATCGGAAAAGCATTACCGGTACTGAAAAAAGGTGCTGAAATTGTGTCAAAAGTCGCTCCAGTACTAGGTGGGGCAATAGGCGGACCTGTAGGAAATGTAATCAATAAAATAGGCGATTATGCAGGAAAATTTGCTGGGAATAAGGCGTTGGGAGTAAACGGCGCGGGTATAAGACAGACAAATAATAGTTGGTCTCAGCCTATTAACGGTCCAGTAACTAATCCAGGAAGATTTGATATTCCTTTGTTGAAGTAAGATGAATTTTATTTGTGTTTATTGAAAAGGAAATGAACGACATCAAAGTAATCGAGCCTATCTCAAAACATACAAAAGAGTTTGATACAGTTGATGAATTCATTTTATACTATAACAAGAATAAAGAAGAGATGGATAAACTTACGACGCATAAACTCAATAAATTATATCTCATAAAAGGGTATCGAATAACGAGAATCAAGAACGTGTTGAGTCTCAAAAAAATGAAGCAAAATTCACAATATGAAATTGACCTTAGCAACGAGCTAGATGAACTAAAAAAAGAGATACAGCAAATTCGTGAAATAACGAAGTTGGTAGAACCTATGAAAGAAACAATAAATAACATCATACATTTCTTAAATCCTCAGATGGATATAGAAGTTTCTCCTCCCTCTGATACCTGTACAATTAGACAGGAATGAGAATCTGGATTATAATTTTTTTCTTCAGACAATTGCCTATACATATTGTAGAACTCCTCAAAGTCCAAATTACTTGCTGATTGGGAATAAATATAGTGCAGTTGTTGACGGTTGAAGCAAGGGAAAACGAACAAAGTCGTAATCTCATTTTTGATATGTGGTTTGATGCCTTTCCATCCTTGAATCAATAAAAAGTAGGAAATATTTGTGTGTCTGCATCTTCGGAGCTGTTGGGAGAAAAACGATTCTTCGGACGAAAATAGTTTGTTGTTTGAAATATCATCGAAAAGTATCAGTGTATGGAGAAAATCTTTGCTGAAATCAGTAATGTGAAGCACCTTGAACATATCATTTTTTTGTCCATCATCTAATCTTTCCTCCAATCCTTCTCGCTTAACAAGATAGTAGAGGTTCTTTGCAGCAATTAATTCAGTGATAAAATCGACTGCCATCTTCTCGGAAACGGTAATATATTGCATTTTGATGAGGTGTTTGAGAGATTGGAAACTCCTATCATTTTCGTCACCATTTTTCGTGATATAGATTAGTAAGTGGTGTGTTTTTATTAATCCTATTTTGATAATTTCTTGGAGAGCAATGACGGTTTTTCCAGAATTTTGTTTCCCAACCACAACATTTACAGAGTTATATTTTATATGAATATCTTCGTGTATGGGCTCTATTAAAGCACCCGATAAATTGTTTGCGTTTTGTTTCAGAGTTTCTGAGACAAGAGAATTTACAACTTTCAAACTCATTTATTTCCCAAAAGACTGCAAAAAAATAAGTGAAGATTTATTGGAATTTTTATGCATGGAGTTGTGCAGCTGCTTCGTCATCATTAAACCAAACATCATGATCGTCCCAATTGCCTTGGCCTTCTTGAGTCCATTGATTATTAGGATGATTTTGTTCTAAATAATCGAAATCGTCAATTTCGGGCGGTTGTTGGTCGTGTACTTCGAATATTTCTGGTTTCTGTAATGTTGCTGCTGCATGGAGAATAGCATACATGGCATGATTGGCAATGTGGTTTGAAAAGGCTTTTCTCTGTTGTTCATTATGACCATCTTTTATGTAGAGAGTGTGGGCTATTAAATCACTAACAAGATCATCAATTAGTTGTTTGTTCTTTTTCTTCAATTTATCGAAATCTTTACTATTTGGATCGACATTTCCATATCCGGACCTTACTGCAAAATCGTGTATAATATAATAATTCCACATCATAGCGCATGCCTTACTGTAAATCTGCATCTTGTATTTGCTAAGTGGTTTTTGCGTTATGTTTCCGATAGAGTTGTTGGTGATTAATTTACCGATTGCGTGATCGAACGCCTTTCTGAAAATAAAGTATTCGAATCTCCTGTATGAAGTCATTCTCTTGTTGGATGGTTTCTTATAGCCTTCATGTTCGTAATTTTGCCATGATTCTGGTACTGTAAATCCGAGCATATTACCTTTCATATATGGGTTTGTATTTTCGACGTCAAAATGACCGCCAAATAAGTTATTAGTATATTCTCTTGCGCTCTTAAATCCTGATTCTTTTCGGGCCTCTCTTGTGGGATATTGATTGTAGAAACCATATCGCATTGGCCAGTCGGATTTTGTTGTTGTATATCCATTTACATAGACATATTTATTGTTGGCGTTTCTGATGGCGACATCAGGGATCTTATCTCCGTTTATATCTGCGTGGACAAAAGTCCATGGGCTATTTGGTGATTTCTCATTGTGTTTCTCAACCATTCTCTGTGCTCCTTGTGGAGAAATTGCTTGTGCGACACGTTTTATATCCTTTTTGAGTTTTAATACTATGTGTTCCAAAGCCTCCATTCCCGCTTTATCACGCGCTCCTGCAGAACCGTGTCTAGATGGTAAATCTTTATACATAGCAGTAATTTCATATAATGCTACATCAGCTCGTGGATCTAAATCTTGACGAGAAGTAGGTTGTTGGGCGGATATATTGTATTTCAGAATTAAATCGCTAATTAATCGTTCTACATCTTGGTTGTTTACATTTACTTGTTGTGTCATTTGATTTTGAAATAAAATTGTATTATCGTTGTTGTTATTTTGAGGTGTTGACAGCTCTGCTGACCGGGACAAAGTCCTTGAAGGCGTTTGAGGTGTTGAAGGAGGTCTTCTCAATTTGTTTAAGGGATTTAATTCCGGAAAAGTCTCTCCTGCTCCAAGTCTAAAGAAAAATCCTGAATACTCTTGAGGTTCCCTATGTGAAGTTTCTGGAGGACTTGATGGAGGGACAGAAGGAAGAGGAATAACGTTATTATCGCTAGAAGGAATTTCCCTATGTGAATATACTCTATTTACGAAATGTTGAAGACTATCTGGATAAATACGTCTGACATATTTATGATCGGTGTTGTCGTTTGCGGCAAAGTTATGATAGTTGAGTATAGATATGGCCGTATTAATAATATTATTTGGAAAAGCTTCGTCCCCATGTTGTCTTAGGATTCGTTTGTCGACGCTTTTGGATAATTCATTATAAAATGAGGGAGTAATTCGAATCCATTTACTGAATGTATCATCACCCATATCCGCTAAATCTTTGTGAGTCAAGGGTCTTTCAATAGGATGATCTTCTTGAACCCTTTGAATGAATCTCTCTATTGAATTTTCATTTACAATATTTCCTTCACGAATACCGAAATTGAATTCATTTAGAACTTTCAACAAATTTCGGGCATATGTTCTATCCGCCAGTAATCCACCCTGAGCATTCGTAGTACTGATATTGAATCCCAGTTCATTGTTGAGTCTATTACAATATCCTAATAATTTTTGAGTATTATTGCCTTGTAATACATGACCTGATTCGAGTATCAGTGTTGTTTTACTCATTTGATTTACAAAAAAATAAGGGTCTGTTTATATGCCACATTCCTTGATAAATCTACCATAATCCTTGCTCAGACCGGCACAATTAGGACGATTTGACTTAATTCTAGTATCTATTTCGTCAATCAAAAAGCCTGCGTCATATTGAAACATCTGATGATATTCAATCTCTTTGCTATCCTTAGTTGTAAATTTCTTTGCTTCCCTTACAATAACTACGTCCTGTATCTTGTTTTTTCCGTTCTTTGCTGTGTCGATTGAGTAGTGACTTCCCTTCTTGTTAAAGCATAAATATACCTTTTCACAGTCAAATAACTCACATAATTCTTTGTATAGAAACTGTTGATTCTTATAAATTGAGACGACTAAGGGCCTGCAAACTACTCTATTGGCGTTAAATTTGTCCGGAAAGAGATACTCTTTGTCGATGATAATATAGAATTCATGAGCTGAATCGATGGCGGGGTCCTTCTCTTTGTGGGTCTCAATATATTCTTCCAATTTATCACATAATTTATTGACAGATAAATAAAGTGGCTTTGTCATTTGCATTGGGGATAAAAAATATTTTTTTCAAAAAAGTTGAAACAACTCGTTAGTCCTAAAATCAGGACTTTATTAGTGGGTATGACAAACATCTTTTTGAACCCAAATTGTTGAGTGAAAATAGGGGGGTCAAATATGGGGATACTTAAGAAATTGTTGGACGACTTTTTGAGTCAAAAAAGGGATAAAATGGGGTGTTTGAGACCAAAAAAGTGCCAAAAATAAGGTGCTTTCAAAGGGTTTGTCAGGAGTTTGGGACGAAGTCCTAAAATCATGACAAACATATACTACTTAACTGATTTGCAAAGAGTTGTTCAAAGTTTGTCGATTATAAAGGTTTGTAAATAAAAAATGAAAAACAATTGAGATCAATAGAAAATCGTCATGGTCGTAATATAAAGCTCTCAAAAATGAAAGAATAAATATTTTTAAAATAGGAATATCTTTAAATTTCAATCATATATTTTAATTTATTATTTAATCGATTAATTTTATTTTTATAATAAAATAAATATATTATAATTTTTTTTAGAAATATGATTTGGTTGACCCTTTTTTCTATATTGTTTAAAGGTAGGCACTATCTATATAAATTTTCTATTAAATTATTAAAATATGTTCGGAGAGGTCAAATATTGAATAAAAAACCGGGGGCCAAGGTTTTAACCTGGGTTTCCCTGTCCAGTGAAGTGAATAGCCAAGTTTGACTTTTTGAGGCATTTCTCGTTATTTCATATGGACAGCAGACCGTTTTATTGTATTCAAAAAAAATGTAAAGTTATGAATTATTTGTGAAAAAATGTCCATTAAAATCTTATGGACATTTAGCTTTTTTCCTCCTGCAATAATTTTGAATAATACAATAGATGCAAAATTTAATAAAAATTTTGTCTTTCTTTAACAAAATAAAAAAACATTCAAAAAAATATCTACATTGAAATATTTCAAACAATTGCTATAATTTTTCAAAGTAATAAAATAAAAATATCTCAAAAAGTTTATGCTACAATCTATATTAAATTCAAAAAATAAAGAATATCTTTAACATTTCTAAATTTAATAATATAAAAAAACAATATTTTATTTTTTAAAACATTATAATTCAATTATAAATATGAATTGTACTCTAAAATAAGCAGAATTGAAAAACAATTATGATTTCAATCTTTTCAAGGTAAAACTTAATTACATGTGATATTTTCTGTCAATATTCTCTATCAGTAAATATGACCAATCGATTAATCACATTGATCTAGAATAATGCAAATAATAGAACAAAATTTATTAAAAATATAATTTCAAAAGATTATTTTAGAAATGAATTTAAAAAACAAATAAAGATTGAATATAATTGGTCAAGCCAAATAAATTGAAAGATTCATTCAACTTTTCTTAATAACAAAATAATTTTTTATTTTTTTGGCAATTTATACATTTTATATATTATTATGAAAAATTATTTAATTAAAATTCTTTATATTTATTGTGAGACTAGCCTTGATTGAATGAGTACATTCAATTTTGGATATTTTGGACATTTTCAGAATAAAAATAAACCGTTAAATGGACATTTTTTAACAAATAATTCATAACTTTACATTTTTTTTTGAATACAATAAAACGGTCTGCTGTCCATATGTAATAACGAGAAATGCCTCAAAAAGTCAAACTTGGCTATTCACCTCACTGGACAGGGAAACCCAGGTTTTAACACACGGGCCTGGGTTTCTCCAGTGACTATAGAAAGTTTTTTTTCATTAATTTTTTTTTTTTTTCATAAATTTTGAATAAAAAAAAAATCGGGTTTGAAGTAAAAGTACCAAAGTCAATTTCATATCACTATTCAATTTTTATTCAAATTTGGTGAGGTACTAATGCGACTTTTTCATTTCTCACAAAATTGAAAGGAAAAGTACCTCACCTTTGTATCAATCTATTCAAAAAGTGGGAAATGATAATGTGCATTTATACCAGTACGTTTTTTTATCTTAATATAATAAAACAAAACCCCAAAAAAATAAGACCTGAACTTATCCAGACATCATATTGTTTTAAAATATTTTGGATAATAATTAATTTAAGTATATTATTATTTGCATTTGTAATTATAATTGTAAACTATTTTATTTCTTTTTGATTAAGATATTTTTATAAAAAAATTTTTTTCAGTTATTTTTTTCATAAAGCTCATAGAATTTAATTTTTTTATTTTTATTTTTATTTTTTTAATTAATTTATCAAAAAGAAATAAAATAGTTTAATCTCATTGCCAGATAAATCCCACAGCCAGATAAATGCCACAACAAGATAAGCTTACCGCCAGATAATATTATCTTAAATATTGACAAACATCGATGCTGACAACATACAAACATCAATGCTAACAACATTCAAACATCGATGCTGACAACAGAAAAACATCTATGCTAACAACAGACAAACATTGATGCTAACAACATACAAACATTGATGTTTACAACATACAAACATCTATGCTAACAACAGACAAACATCGATGCTAACAACATACAAACATCAATGTTAACAACAGAAAAACATCGATGCTGACAACATACAAACATCGATGCTAACAACATACAAACATTGATGCTTACAACATACAAACATCTATGCTAACAACAGACAAACATCAATGCTAACAACATACAAACATCGATGCTAACAACAGAAAAACATCGATGCTGACAACATACAAACATCGATGCTGACAACATACAAACATCAATGCTAACAACATACAAACATCGATGCTGACAACATACAAACATCAATGCTAACAACATACAAACATCGATGCTAACAACATACAAACATCAATGCTAACAACATATAAACATCGATGCTGACAACATACAAGCATCAATGCTAACAACATACAAACATTGATGCTAACAACAGAAAAACATCGATGCTAACAACATACAAACATTGATGCTAACAACATACAAACATCGATGCTGACAACATACAAACATCAATGTTAACAACAGAAAAACATCGATGCTAACAACATACAAACATTGATGCTAACAAAATACAAACATCGATGCTGACAACATACAAACATCGATGCTAACAACATACAAGCATCAATGCTAACAACATACAAACATCGATGCTAACAACAGAAAAACATCGATGCTGACAACATACAAACATCTATGCTAACAACAGACAAACATCGATGCTAACAACATACAAACATCAATGCTAACAACAGAAAAACATCGATGCTGACAACATACAAACATCAATGCTAACAACATACAAACATCAATGTTAACAACAGAAAAACATCGATGCTAACAACATACAAACATTGATGCTAACAACATACAAACATTGATGTTTACAACATACAAACATCGATGCTAACAACATACAAGCATCAATGCTAACAACATACAAACATCGATGCTGACAACATACAAACATCAATGCTAACAACAGACAAACATCAATGCTAACAACATACAAACATCGATGCTAACAACAGAAAAACATCGATGCTGACAACATACAAACATCGATGCTGACAACATACAAACATCAATGCTAACAACATACAAACATCGATGCTGACAACATACAAACATCAATGCTAACAACATACAAACATCGATGCTAAAAACATACAAACATCAATGCTAACAACATATAAACATCGATGCTGACAACATACAAGCATCAATGCTAACAACATACAAACATTGATGCTTACAACATACAAACATCTATGCTAACAACAGACAAACATTGATGCTAACAACATACAAACATCGATGCTGACAACATACAAACATCGATGCTAACAACATACAAACATCGATGCTGACAACATACAAACATCAATGCAAACAACATACAAACATCGATGCTGACAACATACAAACATCAATGCAAACAACATACAAACATCGATGCTAACAACAGACAAACATTGATGCTAACAACATACAAACATCGATGCTAACAACATACAAACATCGATGCTGACAACATAAAAACATCAATGCTGACAACATACAAACATCGATGCTGACAACATACAAACATCGATGCTGACAACATACAAACATCGATGCTAACAACAGAAAAACATCGATGCTAACAACATACAAACATCAATGCTAACAACATACAAACATCAATTCTAACAACATTCAAACGTTGATGCTAACAACATACAAACATCAATGCTAACAACAGACAAACATTGATGCTAACAACATACAAACATCAATGCTAACAACATACAAACATCGATGCTAACAACATACAAACATTGATGCTAACAACATACAAACATCGATGCTGACAACATACAAACATCGATGCTAACAACATACAAACATCGATGCTGACAACATACAAACATCGATGCTGACAACAGAAAAACATCGCTGCTGACAACAGAAAAACATCAATGCTGACAACATACAAACATCGATGCTGACAACATACAAACATCAATGTTAACAACAGAAAAACATCGATGCTAACAACATACAAACATTGATGCTAACAAAATACAAACATCGATGCTGACAACATACAAACATCGATGCTAACAACATACAAGCATCAATGCTAACAACATACAAACATCGATGCTAACAACAGAAAAACATCGATGCTGACAACATACAAACATCGATGCTGACAACATACAAACATCAATGCTGACAACATACAAACATCGATGCTAACAACATACAAACATCGATGCTAACAACATACAAACATCAATGCTAACAACATACAAACATCGATGCTGACAACATACAAACATCAATGTAAACAACAGAAAAACATTGATGCTAACAACATACAAACATCGATGCTGACAACATACAAACATCGATGCTAACAACAGAAAAACATCGATGCTGACAACATACAAACATCGATGCTGACAACAGAAAAACATCGCTGCTGACAACAGAAAAACATCAATGCTGACAACATACAAACATCGATGCTGACAACATACAAACATCAATGTTAACAACAGAAAAACATCGATGCTAACAACATACAAACATTGATGCTAACAAAATACAAACATCGATGCTGACAACATACAAACATCGATGCTAACAACATACAAGCATCAATGCTAACAACATACAAACATCGATGCTAACAACAGAAAAACATCGATGCTGACAACATACAAACATCGATGCTGACAACATACAAACATCAATGCTGACAACATACAAACATCGATGCTAACAACATACAAACATCGATGCTAACAACATACAAACATCAATGCTAACAACATACAAACATCGATGCTGACAACATACAAACATCGATGCTGACAACATACAAACATCGATGCTAACAACAGAAAAACATCGATGCTGACAACATACAAACATCAATGCAAACAACAGAAAAACATCAATGCTAACAACATACAAACATCGATGCTGACAACATACAAGCATCAATGCTAACAACATACAAACATCGATGCTAACAACAGAAAAACATCGATGCTGACAACATACAAACATCGATGCTGACAACATACAAACATCAATGCTGACAACATACAAACATCGATGCTAACAACATACAAACATCGATGCTGACAACATACAAACATCAATGTAAACAACAGAAAAACATTGATGCTAACAACATACAAACATCGATGCTGACAACATACAAACATCGATGCTAACAACAGAAAAACATCGATGCTGACAACATACAAACATCAATGCAAACAACAGAAAAACATCAATGCTAACAACATACAAACATCGATGCTGACAACATACAAACATCAATGCAAACAACAGAAAAACATCGATGCTAACAAAATAGAAACATCGATGCTGACAACATACAAACATCGATGCTAACAACAGAAAAACATCGATGCTGACAACATACAAACATCGATGCTGACAACATACAAACATCGATGCTAACAACAGAAAAACATCGATGCTGACAACATACAAACATCGATGCTGACAACATACAAACATCAATGCTAACAACATACAAACATCGATGCTGACAACATACAAACATCAATGCAAACAACAGAAAAACATCGATGCTAACAACATACAAACATCAATGCTAACAACATACAAACATCGATGCTAACAACATAGAAACATCAATGCTAACAACATACAAACATCGATGCTGACAACATACAAACATCGATGCTAACAACATACAAACATCGATGCTGACAACATACAAACATCGATGCTAACAACATACAAACATCGATGCTAACAACAGAAAAACATCGATGCTGACAACATACAAACATCAATGCTAACAACATACAAACATCGATGCTGACAACATACAAACATCAATGCTAACAACATACAAACATCGATGCTAACAACATACAAACATTGATGTTTACAACATACAAACATCAATTCTAACAACATACAAACATTGATGCTAACAACATACAAACATTGATGCTTACAACATACAAACATCAATTCTAACAACATACAAACATTGATGCTAACAACATACAAACATCAATGCTAACAACATACAAACATTGATGCTAACAACATACAAACATTGATGCTAGCAACATACAAACATCAATGCTAACAACATACAAACATCAATGCTAACAACATACAAACATCAATTCTAACAACATACAAACATCGATGCTAACAACATACAAACATCAATGCTAACAATAGAAAAACATCGATGCTGACAACATACAAACATCGATGCTGACAACATACAAACATCGATGCTAACAACAGAAAAACATCGATGCTGACAACATACAAACATCGATGCTAACAACAGAAAAACATCGATGCTGACAACATACAAACATCGATGCTGACAACATACAAACA
Source organism: Tritrichomonas musculus (assembly GCA_039105265.1). NCBI lineage: Eukaryota > Parabasalia > Tritrichomonadida > Tritrichomonadidae > Tritrichomonas > Tritrichomonas musculus. The sequence continues at coordinate 15,832 of JAPFFF010000276.1, read as the reverse complement.
TCAATGCTAACAACATACAAACATCGATGCTGACAACATACAAACATCAATGCTAACAACATACAAACATCGATGCTAAAAACATACAAACATCAATGCTAACAACATATAAACATCGATGCTGACAACATACAAGCATCAATGCTAACAACATACAAACATTGATGCTTACAACATACAAACATCTATGCTAACAACAGACAAACATTGATGCTAACAACATACAAACATCGATGCTGACAACATACAAACATCGATGCTAACAACATACAAACATCGATGCTGACAACATACAAACATCGATGCTGACAACAGAAAAACATCGCTGCTGACAACAGAAAAACATCAATGCTGACAACATACAAACATCGATGCTGACAACATACAAACATCAATGTTAACAACAGAAAAACATCGATGCTAACAACATACAAACATTGATGCTAACAAAATACAAACATCGATGCTGACAACATACAAACATCGATGCTAACAACATACAAGCATCAATGCTAACAACATACAAACATCGATGCTAACAACAGAAAAACATCGATGCTGACAACATACAAACATCGATGCTGACAACATACAAACATCAATGCTGACAACATACAAACATCGATGCTAACAACATACAAACATCGATGCTAACAACATACAAACATCAATGCTAACAACATACAAACATCGATGCTGACAACATACAAACATCAATGTAAACAACAGAAAAACATCGATGCTAACAACATACAAACATCGATGCTGACAACATACAAACATCGATGCTAACAACAGAAAAACATCGATGCTGACAACATACAAACATCAATGCAAACAACAGAAAAACATCAATGCTAACAACATACAAACATCGATGCTGACAACATACAAACATCAATGCAAACAACAGAAAAACATCGATGCTAACAAAATACAAACATCGATGCTGACAACATACAAACATCGATGCTAACAACAGAAAAACATCGATGCTGACAACATACAAACATCGATGCTGACAACATACAAACATCGATGCTAACAACAGAAAAACATCGATGCTGACAACATACAAACATCGATGCTGACAACATACAAACATCAATGCTAACAACATACAAACATCGATGCTGACAACATACAAACATCAATGCAAACAACAGAAAAACATCGATGCTAACAACATACAAACATCAATGCTAACAACATACAAACATCGATGCTAACAACATAGAAACATCAATGCTAACAACATACAAACATCGATGCTGACAACATACAAACATCGATGCTAACAACATACAAACATCGATGCTGACAACATACAAACATCGATGCTAACAACATACAAACATCGATGCTAACAACAGAAAAACATCGATGCTGACAACATACAAACATCAATGCTAACAACATACAAACATCGATGCTGACAACATACAAACATCAATGCTAACAACATACAAACATTGATGCTAACAACATACAAACATTGATGTTTACAACATACAAACATCAATTCTAACAACATACAAACATTGATGCTAACAACATACAAACATTGATGCTTACAACATACAAACATCAATTCTAACAACATACAAACATTGATGCTAACAACATACAAACATCAATGCTAACAACATACAAACATTGATGCTAACAACATACAAACATTGATGCTAGCAACATACAAACATCAATGCTAACAACATACAAACATCAATGCTAACAACATACAAACATCAATTCTAACAACATGCAAACATCGATGCTAACAACATACAAACATCAATGCTAACAATAGAAAAACATCGATGCTGACAACATACAAACATCGATGCTGACAACATACAAACATCGATGCTAACAACAGAAAAACATCGATGCTGACAACATACAAACATCGATGCTGACAACATACAAACATCGATGCTGACAACATACAAACATCAATGCAAACAACAGAAAAACATCGATGCTAACAACATACAAACATCAATGCTAACAACAGAAAAACATCGATGCTGACAACATACAAACATCAATTCTAACAATATACAAACATTGATGCTGACAACATACAAACATCGATGCTAACAACATACAAACATCGATGCTGACAACATACAAACATCGATGCTGACAACAGAAAAACATCGCTGCTGACAACAGAAAAACATCAATGCTGACAACATACAAACATCAATGCTAACAACATACAAACATCGATGCTGACAACATACAAACATCAATGCAAACAACAGAAAAACATCGATGCTAACAACATACAAACATCAATGCTAACAACATACAAACATCGATGCTGACAACATACAAACATCGATGCTGACAACATACAAACATCGCTGCTGACAACAGAAAAACATCAATGCTGACAACATACAAACATCAATGCTAACAACATACAAACATCGATGCTAAAAACATACAAACATCAATGCTAACAACATATAAACATCGATGCTGACAACATACAAACATCAATGCTAACAACATACAAACATCGATGCTGACAACATACAAACATCGATGCTGACAACATACAAACATCGATGCTGACAACAGAAAAACATCGCTGCTGACAACAGAAAAACATCGATGCTGACAACATACAAACATCGATGCTGACAACATACAAACATCAATGCTAACAACATACAAACATCGATGCTGACAACATACAAACATCAATGCAAACAACAGAAAAACATCGATGCTAACAACATACAAACATCAATGCTAACAACATACAAACATCGATGCTGACAACATACAAACATCGATGCTGACAACATACAAACATCAATGCTAACAACATACAAACATCGATGCTGACAACATACAAACATCAATGCTAACAACATACAAACATCGATGCTGACAACATACAAACATCAATGCAAACAACATACAAACATCGATGCTGACAACATACAAACATCAATACTAACAACAGAAAAACATCGATGCTAACAACAGAAAAACATCGATGCTGACAACATACAAACATCAATACTAACAACAGAAAAACATCGATGCTAACAACAGAAAAACATCGATGCTGACAACATACAAACATCAATGCTGACAACATACAAACATCGATGCTGACAACATACAAACATCAATGCTAACAACATACAAACATCGATGCTGACAACATACAAACATCAATGCTAACAACAGAAAAACATCAATGCTAACAACAGAAAAACATCGATGCTGACAACATACAAACATCAATTCTAACAACATACAAACATTGATGCTGACAACATACAAACATCGATGCTAACAACATACAAACATTGATGCTAACAACATTCAAACATTGATGCTAACAACAGACAAATATCGATGCTGACAACAGAAAAACATCAATGCAAACAACAGAAAAACATCGATGCTAACAACATACAAACATCGATGCTGACAACATACAAACATCAATGCTAACAACATACAAACATCGATGCTGACAACAGAAAAACATCAATGCAAACAACAGAAAAACATCGATGCTAACAACATACAAACATCAATGCTAACAACATACAAACATCGATGCTGACAACATACAAACATCAATGCTAACAACATACAAACATCGATGCTGACAACATACAAACATCAATGCTAACAACATACAAACATCGATGCTGACAACATACAAACATCAATGCAAACAACAGAAAAACATCGATGCTGACAACATACAAACATCAATACTAACAACAGAAAAACATCGATGCTAACAACAGAAAAACATCGATGCTGACAACATACAAACATCGATGCTAACAACAGAAAAACATCGATGCTAAAAACATAAAAATATTGATGCTAACAACATATAAACATTGATGCTTACAACATACAAACATCAATGCTGACAACATACAAACATCAATGCTAACAACAGAAAAACATCGATGCTGACAACATACAAACATCAATTCTAACAACATACAAACATTGATGCTGACAACATACAAACATCGATGCTAACAACATACAAACATTGATGCTAACAACATTCAAACATTGATGCTAACAACAGACAAATATCGATGCTAACAACATATAAACATCAATGCTGACAACATACAAACATCGATGCTGACAACATACAAACATCAATGCTAACAACATACAAACATCGATGCTGACAACATACAAACATCAATGCAAACAACAGAAAAACATCGATGCTAACAACATACAAACATCGATGCTGACAACAGAAAAACATCGCTGCTGACAACAGAAAAACATCAATGCTGACAACATACAAACATCGATGCTGACAACATACAAACATCAATGTTAACAACAGAAAAACATCGATGCTAACAACATACAAACATTGATGCTAACAAAATACAAACATCGATGCTGACAACATACAAACATCGATGCTAACAACATACAAGCATCAATGCTAACAACATACAAACATCGATGCTAACAACAGAAAAACATCGATGCTGACAACATACAAACATCGATGCTGACAACATACAAACATCAATGCTGACAACATACAAACATCGATGCTAACAACATACAAACATCGATGCTAACAACATACAAACATCAATGCTAACAACATACAAACATCGATGCTGACAACATACAAACATCAATGTAAACAACAGAAAAACATCGATGCTAACAACATACAAACATCGATGCTGACAACATACAAACATCGATGCTAACAACAGAAAAACATCGATGCTGACAACATACAAACATCAATGCAAACAACAGAAAAACATCAATGCTAACAACATACAAACATCGATGCTGACAACATACAAACATCAATGCAAACAACAGAAAAACATCGATGCTAACAAAATACAAACATCGATGCTGACAACATACAAACATCGATGCTAACAACAGAAAAACATCGATGCTGACAACATACAAACATCGATGCTGACAACATACAAACATCGATGCTAACAACAGAAAAACATCGATGCTGACAACATACAAACATCGATGCTGACAACATACAAACATCAATGCTAACAACATACAAACATCGATGCTGACAACATACAAACATCAATGCAAACAACAGAAAAACATCGATGCTAACAACATACAAACATCAATGCTAACAACATACAAACATCGATGCTAACAACATAGAAACATCAATGCTAACAACATACAAACATCGATGCTGACAACATACAAACATCGATGCTAACAACATACAAACATCGATGCTGACAACATACAAACATCGATGCTAACAACATACAAACATCGATGCTAACAACAGAAAAACATCGATGCTGACAACATACAAACATCAATGCTAACAACATACAAACATCGATGCTGACAACATACAAACATCAATGCTAACAACATACAAACATTGATGCTAACAACATACAAACATTGATGTTTACAACATACAAACATCAATTCTAACAACATACAAACATTGATGCTAACAACATACAAACATTGATGCTTACAACATACAAACATCAATTCTAACAACATACAAACATTGATGCTAACAACATACAAACATTGATGCTAACAACATACAAACATCAATTCTAACAACATACAAACATCGATGCTAACAACATACAAACATCAATGCTAACAACATACAAACATTGATGCTAACAACATACAAACATTGATGCTAGCAACATACAAACATCAATGCTAACAACATACAAACATCAATGCTAACAACATACAAACATCAATTCTAACAACATACAAACATCGATGCTAACAACATACAAACATCAATGCTAACAATAGAAAAACATCGATGCTGACAACATACAAACATCGATGCTGACAACATACAAACATCGATGCTAACAACAGAAAAACATCGATGCTGACAACATACAAACATCGATGCTGACAACATACAAACATCAATGCTAACAACATACAAACATCGATGCTGACAACATACAAACATCAATGCTAACAACATACAAACATCGATGCTAAAAACATACAAACATCAATGCTAACAACATATAAACATCGATGCTGACAACATACAAGCATCAATGCTGACAACATACAAACATCGATGCTGACAACATACAAACATCAATGCAAACAACAGAAAAACATCGATGCTAACAACATACAAACATCAATGCTAACAACAGAAAAACATCGATGCTGACAACATACAAACATCAATTCTAACAATATACAAACATTGATGCTGACAACATACAAACATCGATGCTAACAACAGAAAAACATCGATGCTGACAACATACAAACATCGATGCTGACAACAGAAAAACATCGCTGCTGACAACAGAAAAACATCAATGCTGACAACATACAAACATCAATGCTAACAACATACAAACATCGATGCTGACAACATACAAACATCAATGCAAACAACAGAAAAACATCGATGCTAACAACATACAAACATCAATGCTAACAACATACAAACATCGATGCTGACAACATACAAACATCAATGCAAACAACAGAAAAACATCGATGCTAACAACATACAAACATCAATGCTAACAACATACAAACATCGATGCTGACAACATACAAACATCGATGCTGACAACATACAAACATCGCTGCTGACAACAGAAAAACATCAATGCTGACAACATACAAACATCAATGCTAACAACATACAAACATCGATGCTAAAAACATACAAACATCAATGCTAACAACATATAAACATCGATGCTGACAACATACAAACATCAATGCTAACAACATACAAACATCGATGCTGACAACATACAAACATCGATGCTGACAACATACAAACATCGATGCTGACAACAGAAAAACATCGCTGCTGACAACAGAAAAACATCAATGCTGACAACATACAAACATCGATGCTGACAACATACAAACATCAATGCTAACAACATACAAACATCGATGCTGACAACATACAAACATCAATGCAAACAACAGAAAAACATCGATGCTAACAACATACAAACATCAATGCTAACAACATACAAACATCGATGCTGACAACATACAAACATCAATGCTAACAACATACAAACATCGATGCTGACAACATGCAAACATCAATGCAAACAACAGAAAAACATCGATGCTGACAACATACAAACATCAATACTAACAACATACAAACATCGATGCTAACAACAGAAAAACATCGATGCTGACAACATACAAACATCAATACTAACAACAGAAAAACATCGATGCTAACAACAGAAAAACATCGATGCTGACAACATACAAACATCAATGCTGACAACATACAAACATCGATGCTGACAACATACAAACATCAATGCTAACAACATACAAACATCGATGCTGACAACATACAAACATCAATGCTAACAACAGAAAAACATCAATGCTAACAACAGAAAAACATCGATGCTGACAACATACAAACATCAATTCTAACAACATACAAACATTGATGCTGACAACATACAAACATCGATGCTAACAACATACAAACATTGATGCTAACAACATTCAAACATTGATGCTAACAACAGACAAATATCGATGCTAACAACATATAAACATCAATGCTGACAACATACAAACATCGATGCTGACAACATACAAACATCAATGCTAACAACATACAAACATCGATGCTGACAACATACAAACATCAATGCAAACAACAGAAAAACATCGATGCTAACAACATACAAACATCAATGCTAACAACATACAAACATCGATGCTGACAACATACAAACATCAATGCTAACAACATACAAACATCGATGCTGACAACATACAAACATCAATGCTAACAACATACAAACATCGATGCTGACAACATACAAACATCAATGCAAACAACAGAAAAACATCGATGCTGACAACATACAAACATCAATACTAACAACAGAAAAACATCGATGCTAACAACAGAAAAACATCGATGCTGACAACATACAAACATCGATGCTAACAACAGAAAAACATCGATGCTAAAAACATAAAAATATTGATGCTAACAACATATAAACATTGATGCTTACAACATACAAACATCAATGCTGACAACATACAAACATCAATGCTAACAACAGAAAAACATCGATGCTGACAACATACAAACATCAATTCTAACAACATACAAACATTGATGCTGACAACATACAAACATCGATGCTAACAACATACAAACATTGATGCTAACAACATTCAAACATTGATGCTAACAACAGACAAATATCGATGCTAACAACATATAAACATCAATGCTGACAACATACAAACATCGATGCTGACAACATACAAACATCAATGCTAACAACATACAAACATCGATGCTGACAACATACAAACATCAATGCAAACAACAGAAAAACATCGATGCTAACAACATACAAACATCAATGCTAACAACATACAAACATCGATGCTGACAACATACAAACATCAATGCTAACAACATACAAACATCGATGCTGACAACATACAAACATCAATGCTAACAACATACAAACATCGATGCTGACAACATACAAACATCAATGCAAACAACAGAAAAACATCGATGCTGACAACATACAAACATCAATACTAACAACAGAAAAACATCGATGCTAACAACAGAAAAACATCGATGCTGACAACATACAAACATCGATGCTAACAACAGAAAAACATCGATGCTGACAACATACAAACATCAATGCTAACAATAGAAAAACATCGATGCTGACAACATACAAACATTGATGCAAAAATAAAAAAATCAATGCTGAAAAAATAAAAAAATAAATGCTAACAACAGAAAAACATCGATGCTGACAACATACAAACATCGATGCTAACAACATACAAACATCGATGCTGACAACATACAAACATCGATGCTAACAACAGAAAAACATCGATGCTGACAACATACAAACATCAATGCTAACAACAGAAAAACATCGATGCTAACAACAGAAAAACATCGATGCTGACAACATACAAACATCGATGCTAACAACAGAAAAACATTGATGCTAAAAACATAAAAATATTGATGCTAACAACAGAAAAACATCGATGCTAACAACAGAAAAACATCGATGCTGACAACATACAAACATCAATGCTAACAACAGAAAAACATCGATTCTGACAACATACAAACATCAATGCTAACAACATACAAATATCAATGCTGACAACATACAAACATCGATGCTGACAACATACAAACATCGATGCTAACAACAGAAAAACATCGATGCTGACAACATACAAACATCGATGCTGACAACATACAAACATCGATGCTGACAACAGAAAAACATCGATGCTGACAACATACAAACATCGATGCTGACAACATACAAACATCGATGCTAACAACATACAAACATCGATGATGACAACAGAAAAACATCGATGCTAACAACATACAAACATCGATGCTGACAACATACAAACATCGATGCTAACAACATACAAACATCGATGATAACAACATACAAACATCGATGCTGACAACATACAAACATCAATGCTAACAACATACAAACATCGATGCTAACAACATACAAACATCGATGCTGACAACATACAAACATCGATGCTGACAACATACAAACATCGATGCTAACAACATACAAACATCGATGATGACAACAGAAAAACATCGATGCTAACAACATACAAACATCAATGCTAACAACATACAAACTTCGATGCTAACAACATACAAACATCAATGCTAACAACATACAAATATCAATGCTGACAACATACAAACATCGATGCTGACAACATACAAACATCGATGCTAACAACAGAAAAACATCGATGCTGACAACATACAAACATCGATGCTGACAACATACAAACATCGATGCTGACAACAGAAAAACATCGATGCTGACAACATACAAACATCAATAATGACAAAATACAAACATCGATGCTAACAACATACAAACATCGATGCTAACAACATACAAACATCGATGCTAACAACATACAAACATTGATGCTAACAACATACAAACATCGATGCTGACAACATACAAACATCGATGCTAACAACAGAAAAACATCGATGCTGACAACATACAAACATCGATGCTAACAACAGAAAAACATCGATGCTGACAACATACAAACATCAATGCTAACAACATACAAACATCAATAATGACAAAATACAAACATCGATGCTAACAACATACAAACATCGATGCTAACAACATACAAACATCAATGCTAACAACATACAAACATTGATGCTAACAACATACAAACATCGATGCTGACAACATACAAACATCAATGCTAACAACAGAAAAACATCGATGCTGACAACATACAAACATCAATGCTAACAACATACAAACATCAATGCTGACAACATACAAACATCGATGCTGACAACATACAAACATCGATGCTAACAACAGAAAAACATCGATGCTGACAACATACAAACATCGATGCTGACAACATACAAACATCGATGCTGACAACAGAAAAACATCGATGCTGACAACATACAAACATCAATGCTGACAACAGAAAAACATCGATGCTGACAACATACAAACATCAATGCTAACAACATACAAACATCGATGCTAACAACATACAAACATCAATGCTAACAACATACAAACATCGATGCTAACAACATACAAACATCAATGCTAACAACATACAAACATCGATGCTGACAACATACAAACATCAATGCAAACAACATACAAACATTGATGCTAACAACATACAAACATTGATGCTAACAACATACAAACATCAATGCTAACAACATACAAACATCAATGCTAACAACATACAAACATCAATGCTAACAACATAAAAACATTGATGCTAAAAAAATAAAAATATTGATGCTAACAACATATAAACATTGATGATTACAACATAAAAAAATCAATGCTAACAACATACAAACATTGATGCTAACAACATACAAAAATTGATGCTAACAACATACAAACATTGATGCTAACAACATACAAACATTGATGCTAACAACATACAAACATTGATGCTTACAACATACAAACATCAATTCTAACAACATACAAACATTGATGCTAACAACATACAAACATTGATGCTTACAACATACAAACATCAATTCTAACAACATACAAACATCGATGCTAACAACATACAAACATCAATGCTAACAACATACAAACATCGATGCTGACAACAGAAAAACATCGATGCTGACAACATACAAACATCAATGCTAACAACAGAAAAACATCGATGCTAACAACATACAAACATCAATGCTAACAACATACAAACATCGATGCTAACAACATATAAACATTGATGCTAACAACATACAAACATCGATGCTAACAACATATAAACATTGATGCTAACAACATACAAACATTGATGCTTACAACATACAAACATCAATTCTAACAACATACAAACATTGATGCTAACAACATACAAACATCAATGCTAACAACATACAAACATCGATGCTGACAACAGAAAAACATCGATGCTGACAACATACAAACATCAATGCTAACAACAGAAAAACATCGATGCTAACAACATACAAACATCAATGCAAACAACAGAAAAACATCGATGCTAACAACATATAAACATTGATGCTAACAACATACAAACATTGATGCTTACAACATACAAACATCAATTCTAACAACATACAAACATCAATGCTAACAACATACAAACATCAATGCTAACAACATACAAACATCGATGCTGACAACATACAAACATCGATGCTAACAACATACAAACATCGATGCTGACAACAGAAAAACATCGATGCTGACAACATACAAACATCAATGCTGACAACAGAAAAACATCGATGCTAACAACATATAAACATTGATGCTAACAACATACAAACATTGATGCTTACAACATACAAACATCAATTCTAACAACATACAAACATCGATGCTAACAACATACAAACATCAATGCTAACAACATACAAACATCGATGCTAACAACATATAAACATTGATGCTAACAACATACAAACATTGATGCTTACAACATACAAACATCAATTCTAACAACATACAAACATCAATGCTAACAACATAGAAACATCAATGCTAACAACATACAAACATCGATGCTGACAACATACAAACATCGATGCTAACAACATACAAACATCGATGCTGACAACAGAAAAACATCGATGCTGACAACATACAAACATCAATGCTGACAACAGAAAAACATCGATGCTGACAACATACAAACATCAATGCTAACAACAGAAAAACATCGATGCTAACAACATACAAACATCAATGCTAACAACATACAAACATCGATGCTAACAACATATAAACATTGATGCTAACAACATACAAACATTGATGCTTACAACATACAAACATCAATTCTAACAACATACAAACATCAATGCTAACAACATACAAACATCAATGCTAACAACATACAAACATCGATGCTGACAACAGAAAAACATCGATGCTGACAACATACAAACATCAATGCTGACAACAGAAAAACATCGATGCTGACAACATACAAACATCAATGCTAACAACAGAAAAACATCGATGCTAACAACATACAAACATCAATGCTAACAACATACAAACATCGATGCTAACAACATAGAAACATTGATGCTAACAACATACAAACATTGATGCTAACAACATACAAACATCAATGCTAACAACATACAAACATTGATGCTAACAACATACAAACATTGATGCTAACAACAGAAAAACATCGATGCTGACAACATACAAACATCGATGCTGACAACATACAAACATCGATGCTGACAACAGAAAAACATCGATGCTGACAACATACAAACATCGATGCTAACAACATACAAACATCAATGCTGACAACATACAAACATCGATGCTGACAACATACAAACATCGATGCTAACAACATACAAACATCGATGCTGACAACATACAAACATCGATGCTGACAACAGAAAAACATCGATGCTGACAACATACAAACATCAATGCTGACAACAGAAAAACATCGATGCTGACAACATACAAACATCAATGCTAACAACAGAAAAACATCGATGCTAACAACATACAAACATCAATGCTAACAACATACAAACATCGATGCTAACAACATACAAACATCAATGCTAACAACATACAAACATCGATGCTGACAACATACAAACATCAATGCAAACAACATACAAACATTGATGCTAACAACATACAAACATTGATGCTAACAACATACAAACATCAATGCTAACAACATACAAACATCAATGCTAACAACATACAAACATCAATGCTAACAACATAAAAACATTGATGCTAAAAAAATAAAAATATTGATGCTAACAACATATAAACATTGATGATTACAACATAAAAAAATCAATGCTAACAACATACAAACATTGATGCTAACAACATACAAAAATTGATGCTAACAACATACAAACATTGATGCTAACAACATACAAACATTGATGCTAACAACATACAAACATTGATGCTTACAACATACAAACATCAATTCTAACAACATACAAACATTGATGCTAACAACATACAAACATTGATGCTTACAACATACAAACATCAATTCTAACAACATACAAACATTGATGCTAACAACATACAAACATCAATGCTAACAACATACAAACATCGATGCTGACAACAGAAAAACATCGATGCTGACAACATACAAACATCAATGCTAACAACAGAAAAACATCGATGCTAACAACATACAAACATCAATGCTAACAACATACAAACATCGATGCTAACAACATATAAACATTGATGCTAACAACATACAAACATCGATGCTAACAACATACAAACATTGATGCTAACAACATACAAACATTGATGCTTACAACATACAAACATCAATTCTAACAACATACAAACATTGATGCTAACAACATACAAACATCAATGCTAACAACATACAAACATCGATGCTGACAACAGAAAAACATCGATGCTGACAACATACAAACATCAATGCTGACAACAGAAAAACATCGATGCTGACAACATACAAACATCAATGCTAACAACAGAAAAACATCGATGCTAACAACATACAAACATCAATGCTAACAACATACAAACATCGATGCTAACAACATATAAACATTGATGCTAACAACATACAAACATCGATGCTAACAACAGAAAAACATCGATGCTGACAACATACAAACATCAATGCTAACAACATACAAACATCGATGCTGACAACATACAAACATCAATGCTAACAACATACAAACATTGATGCTAACAACATACAAACATTGATGTTTACAACATACAAACATCAATTCTAACAACATACAAACATTGATGCTAACAACATACAAACATTGATGCTTACAACATACAAACATCAATTCTAACAACATACAAACATCGATGCTGACAACATACAAACATCAATGCTAACAACATACAAACATTGATGCTAACAACATACAAACATCGATGCTGACAACAGAAAAACATCGATTCTAACAACATACAAACATCAATGCTAACAACATACAAACATCGATGCTGACAACATACAAACATCAATACTAACAACAGAAAAACATCGATGATAACAACAGAAAAACATCGATGCTGACAACATACAAACATCGATGCTAACAACAGAAAAACATCGATGCTGACAACATACAAACATCAATGCTAACAATAGAAAAACATCGATGCTGACAACATACAAACATTGATGCAAAAATAAAAAAATCGATGCTGAAAAAATAAAAAAATAAATGCTAACAACAGAAAAACATCTATGCTGACAACATACAAACATCGATGCTAACAACATACATACATCGATGCTGAATACATACAAACATCGATGCTAACAACATACAAACATCGATGCTAACAACAGAAAAACATCGATGCTGACAACATAAAAACATCAATGCTGACAACATACAAACATCGATGCTGACAACATACAAACATCGATGCTGACAACATACAAACATCGATGCTAACAACAGAAAAACATCGATGCTAACAACATACAAACATCAATGCTAACAACATACAAACATCAATTCTAACAACATTCAAACGTTGATGCTAACAACATACAAACATCAATGCTAACAACAGACAAACATTGATGCTAACAACATACAAACATCAATGCTAACAACATAAAAACATTGATGCTAACAACATACAAACATCAATGCTAACAACATACAAACATTGATGCTAACAACATACAAACATTGATGCTAACAACATTCAAACGTTGATGCTGACAACATACAAACATCAATTCTAACAACATACAAACATTGATGCTAACAACATACAAGCATTGATGCTAACAACAGAAAAACATCGATGCTAACAACATACAAACATCAATGCTAACAACATACAAACATCGATGCTAACAACATACAAACATTGATGCTGACAACATACAAACATCGATGCTAACAACATACAAACATCAATGCTAACAACAGAAAAACATCGATGCTAACAACATACAAACATCGATGCTAACAACATACAAACATCAATGCTAACAACATACAAACATCGATGCTAACAACATACAAACATTGATGCTGACAACATACAAACATCAATGCTAACAACATACAAACATCAATGCTAACAACATACAAACATCGATGCTGACAACATACAAACATCAATACTAACAACAGAAAAACATCGATGCTAACAAC
>JAPFFF010000275.1:0-28141 GCA_039105265.1 Tritrichomonas musculus | reverse complement strand
AAAATTATTTATAAAAATAAGTTTTCAAAATTAATTATAAAAAAATTTTTTTTTATTCGTTATTTAGTTTATTTTATAAATCTGATTTTCTGTAAAATTGAATAACTATTCAAATTAAATCATCTTATAAATCTGTATTTTTGAATAACTATTCAAAATAAAATCATCTTATAAATCTGTAAAATTAAATGACCATTCAAATTAAAATTCCTCTTATAAATCTGAGACAATTGTGAAGAATTTCTGCAGAATCTGAAAAATTGAATTAAATTTAAAATGGCATCTTGTTATTTTGATTATAAATTTTTAAAATTGAATGAACATTCAATTTATTAGATTTTTCCGATTTTTTTGATTCTTCATTTAGAGCGGTATTTAGAAAAAAATATTGATATATTATTAATCAGCACAAGACCCCGAATTCAATGATACAACTTTTTCGATTTTTGATTTCAGATGATATCCCCATCTAATATCTTGAAATTTCAAGTTTCAAATAAAACACAAAATTAAATTGGGGACTACGAGAATAACATATATTTTTAAAACTAGTTCCTCAAAATGATTCTACATATGAGTTTTTGAAAATCTCATTATTTATAATTACACCATTCAAAAAGTGGATTAATAAAATTTATTTTTCAAATTTAATTTTTTTTATTTTTTTTTCTTCTTCAAAAATGAACACAATTGTTACACCAATCAATGATGAATACGAATATTTACAATACAATGAACAACTTAGAATCATTCACTCAATTAATGATGACATGTTTCAAATCAAATCAATAATCGATTCATGCAACTCTGATAAACGTGTAAATGACTGGCTTGATAACAAAACAACTAAAGAATTACTTAAATATGGGCGTGCGGAAATTTCCGCAAGCGAAAAATTATATGAAAATCGTCCAAATCTTTCAAATGAATTAAGAGGATATTATGTTCACCGTTTACTTGTTAATCATATTGCTATCTGGTGTTCCCCAGCATATTCTTTGCAAATTATGAAACTTCTTGATTCATACTTTAATCAACAACGAATTCAATTACAAAATCAACTCAACGAAAAACAAAATCAACTCAATGAAAAACAAAATCAAATTAACAATATAACTCCTCGTGTCGTTCCAAATAATCGTGAACATGATTATAAATACCTTATTTGGCTTGAACAAATTCCTGATGATAATGCAAATGTGAAACTTCATCTTGTTCGAAGACATAAGGATTATTTTTATAAAGTTCGTTCACATTATGATGATTTGAATGAAAGATGGTTCTTTAGAGAGAACCTTCCTATTTCAATGACCATTAATTTGGATATTAAAAACATTATTCGTGAAAACTTCGATGAAACAGAAGCTAATATTAATAGAAATACAATTACAATTAATCGTGAAATACTTGATGATTTACATGAAATGATTGAAACATATTTCAACGAATTTCAGGAATAAATCAATTAACAAAATTATTTTTTTTGCGTCTAGGAGAAAACTCCTACACGAATAAATGTTGATAACCAACTATGAAAATCAATGTCAAATCGGTCGGTGCGAAAATGCACTAACGAATAAATGTTGATAACCAAGCTGTAAAACCAATGTTAAAATCGTTAGCCGGAATTCCGACCAGTGAATAAATGTTGATAACTAAGGTCTGAAACCAATGTCAAAAATGTCCGTAGGAAATCCTCCGCTCGAATAAATGTTGATAACCAATGTCTGGAATCAATGTCAAAACTAACCGGAAAAAAAATCTGTTTAGAAATTATTTTTTTGTCATCTTCTCAAAATTAATTTTTCAAATTTAATTTTTTTTTAATTTTTTTTCTACTATAAAATGACAACAAATTACATTCATGAATATGCTGACGAAATTATATTTGATGAATTTTTGAAATATATAATTGAATCAAAACCTGATACTACTTATGTTCCATTACTTAATTTTGAATACAAGTATGCAATTCAAACCGAATTTCCATTTATTATTACACTGGGTCGTGGTGAACGTGTTTTAGAAGAAATCATGAAAAACAATTGTCCACATGTTAAATTGAACGGAAAATTATATAAAAAACATGAATTAATCGCTAAACAATTTATTCCAAACCCTAATAATTATAAATTTGTTAAGCATATTAATCATAACAAATTTGATTATCATATTGACAATCTTTGTTGGACTAATGATTCTCGATGTGTACGTTATACACCATCTGGTATAATTTATTAAATCAATTAACAATTATTTTTTTTGTCATTTCTTCCGAAACTCAATTTTTAAAATTTATTTTCAATTTTTTATTTTGTAATCAAATGACAACATCTAACCTTCGAGTATATGAATACATCAATTCATTAATCTCATTATTACCAAATCCAGATGAATATCAAAAATGTGATTTTACATTACTTTGTGAACGATTTCCAATCAATATCGGAAAAGGTACTTACCTTGTTCGTGTGTTATACATTTCATTAACCAATTCCGACAAAAAAATCACACGCTTATATCCAAATCAATTGAAAGATATGAATCTTGAACATGTAATTCTAACATCAAATCTCCGACGAAGGATTAACATAAATTCTTTTGAAACATTTGTTAATGGTAACACAGATGTTCAAACATTTAAAGAACATTCGTTTTACAATTATTCAATTGAACGAATTAACAAATCAAATCAAGAAATGATTTTGAAACTTCGTGAGAAATATGAAATACCTGAACCACAAATATTTAAAGGAAACCCTCAAGATATTGTTCTTGATGAATAAATTGAATATTTTTTTGTCTATTTAACAGTGGATTCCTAGCGGAAGGCCCTTTGGGCCAACGTACGTAAGTGTGGGTGTTGGTCAAGCATATTAAAATAAATATTTTTTTTTGTACTTTTCACCTTTGGCGCCAGGCACTGAAAGTGCTTACTGGTTGAATCTTATAAATTCAATACTTCCTTCTCGTGTATTCACCAAAACAAAATCATGATTCTTCATTCGATTATATTGTCTCCACAAATCTTCAAATTCAACTGGCATAACAACTTGTTGATATATGTAATTCAACTTCTGCCTTGAGAATCCATTGAAAATAAAGAATGAAGTACAATTGTTCTTATAATCTGTTGGAATCGCTTTGAAGAATTGAACGTTCACATAAACGATTGAATGTTTGTGTCTCAATTGAGTTATATAATTTGTGAAGTAAGCAGATTTTAACAATTTCGATTTAATGAAGTCTTCACACAGAATTATTGTATTTAATGGAACGTTTGGTTTTCCAAGTTTATTGATATTAAGGAATTGAAACATTTTCTGTAATTTATCTTCGTTAATCGTAATCCTCCCAACAGAAGTATATTTAATATACAATTCTTTCCATAAATCCAATTCTTTCAAATAAGCTTCAGCATTTGTGTCGGAAACAACTTTCACAGGTAAATTTATCAATTCGCGTTGAGCTTCAAATGTTGAATCATTTATAACTCCATTCTTGCTAATATACACAATTTGATGTACATTTGACTCCTTCAATCGAGATATTTGAATTATATCTCTTAATACAATGTGTGATTTACCTTTACCCTGAGCTCCAACAATAATGTTTAGAGAATTATAATTAGCATAGATTCCAGGACCAATTGGACGAATAGATTCTGACATTATTTTAGATTCATTTTTTTTGTACGCTCGATTCATTTCAAAATCAATATCGAAGGGTTTATTGTTGATAATAGGTTTTATCATCTGATGTTCTTCGTAATGTTCAAAATCTATGTCATCATCATAGTCAGAAGTATCTGAAAAAAATATTGTTTTGTAATCAAATTTGCTGGGTTTTAACATTTATTATGAGTAAAGCTTCGAGCGCAACTCCTCTGTGAGTTCAGGGGGTTCATCTTCTTTGAAAACAGCAATTATTACACACAATTCAATAACATGAACAACCAAAATAGTTCCCAAAAGAATTTCAGAAATCATTTGAATAAATTTAAACACATAATTTAAGTGAAATACCATATCGAACAAGTTGTGCATAAACATCATTGTAACCATATTTCAAATCATTTGATTTACCATCTTTTGTGACAAGAATTCGTTGGATTTCTAAATATTTATTCTTCGATACACATCCAGTACATCCAGAATCTTCATCAATAATAAGTTCAACTTTATCAGCATGTGTTAGTATTTTAATTAATTCCATCAATGAATTTGAGTGACAAACCAAGTAATTATTTACACGAAGTGGATTCAATTCATAAATTGAAAGAAGTGTTTCTAAAAATTTGTTCTTGACAGTCAAATCCTCAATTTCATTTCCTAGGTCTACGATTCCCTTGAGCGCAGAGTGAGCCTGCTTGTCTGGCGACTCTCGGACAATATTGCTTGTTGGAGGTTGAAATTGATATTGAGAATTCTCCTCCGGTATAGTAAAATTTACATCCCTTGTTTGAGATTGAGGATTTAATGATTGAACGTTTGGATAATAAACTGGATGTGCTTGTTGAGGAATCGTATGTTGAGGTTTGATTTTGATTTCAACATTAGTTTCTTGGCTCTGTTTTACCGAAGCATCATTTTCAGAACTTAATATTCTTGCTTTCCGTAATACATTCGACATTGATTTCAATCTAAAAAAACCTTTATTCGTAGATTACTCAATCCTTGTTAGCTAATTCATTCAATTCGTTTTCCAATTTTTTTACTTTTTCCTTTAATGAATTAATATCTTCAATTAATGATTCACGAACAGCAAGCCCACTGGAACCAAGCATTCCAGATTTGACATTATTTAGATGTTGCTTGTAATCATAACATTTTTCTTTGAGGGTTCGTTTGATACGTTTAAGTTCAGGAATCTCCTTCTTATATTCGTTTAATTCAGACATTTAATCGAAGCAAAAATGTCCTTTCACTCACAAGTGAGTTCAAACTCTACGAGTTATGAACAAAAACGAACCATTCATGATGATAAAAGAATGAATCACTACGATAGATTACAACTTAAAATGCAAAAAGAACGTACCAGAATTAATTCTGCACCAACTGTTAAGAAATACGAGGATAAAGGAAGTATTCAACATGAACCTCAAGTATCAACAACAAAAAAATTGAATTTTCACACTTATTCATTAAATCATTCAGTTGTACCTCGATGCGATAAAATCTAAAACATTTGTTGGTTAATATATTTGGCAATCTGATTTACAGTATTGGTTAATTCAGCAATTTTTTTATCTAATGTTGTGAATTTAAGTTCATAGCTTTGTTTCAAATCTTTAATCTCGTTATCAAAAGTTGACAAATTTTGTGAGAACATACTTTTGAGATTCTCAATATCATGCGCTACGGACTCTTCGAGTCCTGAGACTTTCAGTCGAAGCTCTGAGCAACGATTGTTTAACAATTGTTGTTCTGCTTTAATAACATCTTGTTCAAGTTCTTTCAATTCATTAGTTTTGACAACTTTCTTTAAAAATATATCTCCCCCAACTCGTTTTGTACCTTCTTTTTGACAATTCTTTTTTGTGATTCTGTATTCAACACCATCTGGTGTAACAATTTTGTAAACCCGATTTAGATATTGAGTCGTCTGGTTGTTCATATCATCTTTGTGTTTCTGATAGTACAGATTGAACTCCTCAATTGATTTAAAATTCTTTATTTCAGTAGTTATTTCATTAATTACTTTCAAATCCATTTAAAATAAAAAAATACAATTTAATCATTTTCATGCGACTTCGAACACAAAGTGTTCTCAGGCACTTATGTGACTTCATCAATTAAACTTTTACCAATTTTAAGACCTTTGTCAGCAAAATTTAATCCTGTATCAATTGCTCTAACAGCATCACCAATAAGAGGTATTCCACCCAAAACAGGTTTTACAGCATTAGTTACTTTTTTACCAACTTCAACAACTTTGGGAAGTGCTTTACCGACTTTAGTTGCAACATTCTTTATTGTATTGCCTACAGATTTAAAAGCGTTTTTCATTTTTTTGAAGATTCCGATACCCATTGTTTTCATTATGAAAAAAGACCCATAATAGTACTTTTTTTGTTATTCATTCAAACTTCGTTTGAAAGTCTTTTTATTCCATAAAAAGTCAAATGTTGTATCGCAACGAAAGAGCACATAATTACAAAATTGAAGCAGGAAACGTTCTTGATACATTTAATAAGATGCGTGAAATGATTAATACTAATGATGGTACACGCTCATTTTCATTCAGAACTGTTGATTGTCATGACCAACCTGCACCATTTCATCAAGGACAATATTCTCAAATCAGTTTAACGCATCCAGACCATTTCATTTCTGATGTTGATAAAGGATTCTTAACATTTCACGTCAAATTGGATTTACAATTGAATACTGATTTAGCTAAATTACAACAAATTGATGACCCAAATAACTTCTACAAATTATTCGTCGGACTTAAATCTTCAAATCAGTTATTTGACAGATTGGAAATTCTTCATAATAATGTAAATGTTGGATATCAGCAAAACGAATGTGTTCGAGAAGGATTTCTATACTCTGCTGTGAAACCAGAAACTGAAAAAAAGCGAAGACGATTTGTTCATTCACTTTGGGAAAACGTTTCAAATTATTCACAAACTGTTGCAGGTACTTATGTTAACCTAAATTCATTCAAATCTAATGGTAAATCACAAGTTGAATTTGATTTGAACGTTCCATTTGATGATTTACTTGCCCTTCAAGCTTTCGATTTATTCCCAAATGGAATCATCGGTGATTTATCAATTCGTTTCCAAGTAACTCCTGCAGGATTAGTTTGGGCAGCAATTGACCCTTATACTGTTGCTGAAACAAAGGCTTATCTTGAAGATAATGATTCTGTTACATCTGCTGAATTAGAACGATTGAAAGAAATTAAAGCTCGTGGTCATTTGAAACATCAATTTACACAAATTGGTAATGAAGCTATTATACCAGGACCTGGAACTCCATCTCCAGACCCATCTCCCGAACCATCTCCTGAACCAACTCCAGACCCATCTCCTGAACCAACTCCAACACCTGTTAAATACAAGATTCAATATCGAATTGGTGAACAATGGGATAATGATGATGGAAGTACTGGTTACACTGATATTCTTACTGATTTGGAATTCAATTTCAGTTACACAAAGGAAGAATTTGAAGAATTTGGACTCCAACCAGGTGCAACTGATGAAGAAATTTGTGTTCATAATCCTGCTGTAACATTACCTCCATTAAATCATTCTGACAAGAATGGAAGATATTATGCTTGGCAAATTGTTAAAACCCCAGTTGTTTCTGCTAAACAAACTCTTCAATCAATTCATGATGCTAAATCACAACTTCACAACGAAACATATTCATCACAGAAAGCCACATTAACTGTAAACAGAATGACAATCACATTATGTAAATCAAATATGCAAGGTTATGGTGTCTGTGAATCTACTCGCAGAGGTATTGAAAATATTCTCCGTGAAGGAATTATAATCCCATCTCAGAAAGTTGATTACCATTCATTCCCAATTGCTCCTGCCGCAAATGGAATTAAGTCAACATTGAATATTCCATTAATTAATGTTACAACAATGTCAATTATGTTTCCAAAGCATCATAATGACCTCACTGTTTTCGAAAATCCAGTATATCAAAATTGTTATCTCAATATTGGAGGAAAGAACTTCCCAGATGAAAATGTTTCAACAATTGGTGCAAGATTCTTTGAGAATCAATTAACCGCTGGAGACCTTGATGCAATCGCATTACAATGCACTAAAGAATTTGAGGATTCAATGACTATGCCAAAGAATGATGCAAACGGAGTTCGCTACAAGAATACTTTAAGTGATGCTTCTAGCTTTGTTTTCAATATTCAAACTGAACGTTCATCTGCTGGTTATTGTTATGATGGTTTGGATGGTGGATTTGGTAACATTCAAGTTCAAGTAAATGGTCAACCAATATATACAGGTCCAAATGATACTTACTATAATGTTAATGAAGAAGGTACAGTACATCCACCCCCAACACAATTATGGCTCACAAGAGATACCTATTTCAAATTAAGTTTGAATGGTTTAGAGTACATCGATGATGAATCTCCAGCTGGTTCACAAATAAACGCATAAAATTGAGATTTGATTTGAGATATTTTTTTTTGCTTCTGAATTACCTTATTGTATTCGAAATGTCAAAAACTAAATCTCTCAGAATTTATGATAAAGAATATCCTTCATTATTGAAATACCCATTCAAATCGAAATACAAATTTGTTGAAACTGATTTGCAACCTGTTTTCAAGAATAACATTGAAACAGAACCTTTCATACCTGATTTCAAACTCAAAGCATGCAAAAAAATGTCAAAACCAAATTTCTCAAATGAACCTGGAACTTGGGAAGCTGATTTGATGTTCTCACATTATTATGCAGATGTTGAACATCCAATTAAACAAGAGCAAATATATCTTGTTTTGATAAATGTGAATACTAGATATTTGATTGTGGAACCAATGTCAAATAAAAGTGAAATAGCCAAAACTTTAAAACGAGTTGTTGAAATGAATCCTAAGTTTGAATTTCGAACAATCAAATGTGATGGTGAATCTGGATTTGGTAGTTTGAAAGATGAATGTATTGTATTGAAAGATAATACAAAAGTAATTCTCAAAACAGATATCTCAAATGATTTACAAGTAGCATACAATTATAAACCAGAGTTAAGAAATCAAGTTAGAAATGAAATTTTGTTCAATAATCCCCGAAGGGGCTTAGAGCCTGCGCATACTAATTTGAAAACGTTAATAGCATTTTTGAAAAAAAGTGGATATAAAAATGTTATCAAGTCACCAATCTCAAAAATTGAGTTGAAAATTGACGATATCAATGATTATTATCCAGTCAAATTTGTAATTAATTCTTCCCCTTACGCTCTCGCTCATAAAAACGTTGATTCTGTAATTAGAACTCTTAGAAATGCCTTCGGAATGGATAATCGAAGAATTGCTGATTATAATCTCATGAGACAAATGGTGAACTTCTATAATAACACTCCTCACAATTCATTGAGATTTCGGAATTATGATTATAATGAAGATGAATTATCTGAATATCAAGGTTCTGGATTGATTCCTCCAACTAAATGGATTTATTATTCTCCAGTTCAAGTTCAAAACAATGTTGATTTGGAATGGAAGTATATTCGAATGATGAAAATGAAATTGAGAAAGATAAATGAAAAACAGAAGTTGAAAGGCTTACTTAATTACAAACGTGGTAACATTATTTTGATACATCTTGACAGAGGTAAGACTCAAAAAAAGCATGAAAAACGACGTCGTGTATTTGATGATATAGCTGAATTCATTTGTTATCAAAACGGAAATGTTAAATGTAGATTGTTAAATCAATATCTCACATTCAGTAAAACAGACAAGGGGTTAATTCCCTACGAACAACCTGAACGAGGGCGTAAAGCTCAAACTGATGTTGAAAAAAATGAAATTGAAATTCCAATTATTTATACAAAATATGTTTGTGATTCCATTGATGACTTGAATGAAGATTATAAAGAGTATTTCATACTAAATGTTAACAAATAATATCAAAAATGTATCAACGATAAATTTTAAACAACCAATTACTAAGCGTTATTTCCATACACAAGATAAAGAATTTGTTCTTCCAAGTGAATTCGTTTCAAGTAAGAATAAGAAATATATTGTTGTACAGTATGTTGGAGCAATTGTTAAGGATACTCTTGTTGGAGATTTGATGGTACACTCTGATATTGTACAACAAGATGGTTATTGTGATTGTTTCATTATGTTAGCAAACAGACGTCAAACTAAATATCGAAAATATGAATTCCTTGGTCATGAACGTAATTTTAAAATTTGGTTCACAGATTTATATGGGAACTCAATTGAACCATCTGCTTTTGTAATGAGTTGCCTATTAATCTTTTAAATAGGTTTTTTTGTTTGCCAGGCACCAAATAGCCATTTAGGCCTTATTATTTTTGTTCCAAATGAAAAATGATACGTAAAACAAAGGATAAAAATAAAGAAGTATTAACAGCAGAACAAGAATCTAATTTAATTGATAAGGATGCAATTATTCTAGATAGAACTCACACATTATATTCATATATTGATAAAAAAGATAAGAAAGTTTACTTCTATTTGAGTAGTAATTATCAAGATTTATTTGTTTTTATGGAAGGTGATAATATATTGTTAAATTTACCTAAGAAAGTTGATATGAATACAAAAATGAACATCTTAGATAATAAACGTCCTTATTTAAAAAGAAAATTTGTCATTTCTATTGAAATTGGTTCCAAAATTGGAAATACGGATATTAAATTTGTTGAAAGATGGTTTGATGAACTAAATAAATCATATATTGTATTAATGGAAGATTGTGGATATAAATATGCTATTAAAGAAACAAATAATTTCTGTTTTGAATTAGATTCCGAAGGAGATGTAAATAGAAAAATCAAACCACTTCCGTTACACATATTTCTTTGTTTCAAACCTGAAACTTTTATGAATGAATGGAATCGTGTTGAATTACGAAATTTGGATGAGGAAGCTGATTTAAAAAAATTTAAATATGAATTTCAAAATTGGCATTACCATTTTCCTGTTATTAATGTATTTAAATCTAATTATGTAAGTCCATTATTAAAAGTCCATTTTAATGAAACTCCTGAAAGCCTTGAACCATTAATGGATATTTCAGAAAATGATAATGATGGTAAATATGAAACAAGTAATGTCGATATCAATAATAAATATGATTATGATGAAATAAGACCTAAAAAAATAAATCCTCCAGTTCCATCTATGTTACGTGATTTGGATAAAGAAACCGAGAGTACGACTACAATGAAACCAGATGTTGAGACATTACCGAGCTCTATTTTCAGCAATGTATCGACCTCAAATACATGGATGAAACCTCAAAGCTCTGTACAACAAAATCCTAATAACTTTAGTCCAATGAATTACTTTCAACCCACAACATTTAATATGCCAACAGGTACTAATTTTAATTTTAATGCAGAGCCAAAAAAATCATCTTTAACCAGTGAAACAAATAATACAACCAATGGAAACTTACCAAAGATTAATGAGAGTAAGTCAGAAAACAAACCAAAAACACATATATCAACTTTCAGATTACCAAAAAATAAAACAGATTAAATATTTTTTTATGCTTCATTTTCATCTTCAGATTCATCGGATTCAACTTTAACATTAGCTAGTTTTTCATCAGTTCTTGATTTAATATATGTTTTGTCGCGATAATTATCATACATTGATTTATACAAATTTTTAACTTCAATGTAATTTCCGCCAACTTTCGAATTAATATGTTTATCAATATTTGAACCAAAGTGTTCTCGTAATTGTTTCTTTTCTTCTTTAGTTACTTTATTTTCCAATATGTTCTGTACTAATTTTGTAAATCGTTCTTTCTTTGATTCTGTATATCCAAGTCCAACGTTAGCTATTAGTTCAATTGTTAGGGATAATATTTCTCCTAATCGTTCTGATATTTCAGCTTCACCATTTATTTCACCGCCAATTGGGATAACATCTTTCATATTAGTATTATAATCTTCTTGAATCATAAGACCTAATTCAGAATTTACTGCTTTTGAGTGTACTTTTTTATATTTAACCCATTCATTCCAATCATTGCATTCATGTGATTTCATTACTTGCAATTCATATTGTAAAATAAATACAGCGGTACATATTTTTAAATAACTGAATATACCCTTCAATGGTTCCATAAATTGATAATCTACACGTTTTCCATCAATTTCAACTTCACCTCCAAACATATTAAAGAGTGCTAATTGCCATATTTTTGAAAAGATTGAACTCCATAATCCTCTTGCATTAAGTTTGGTGCTGACTTTGGGTTTAGATAAACCAACCTTCTGATAAGCATTAACTGCTTTAATGAAATCTCCATCATATTTAACATCGATTTTACCAGCATCCCATTGTTTTTGTTTATAATTCCATGTTTTAGTAGTACCAGTAAGATTTTTCATCCATACTTCAAATGGTTCTATTTTTTTATTTTGTTCTGCAGCTTTAATGCGTTCGGTTTGCCATAATTTCTTATAGGGGTCTGCTTTAACAAGACGGAATCCATTAATTATAACAGGTTTACCACGAGTGTCAACAATAACGATGTCCTCTACTTTGTCGCCATTTAAGTCACAAATTGGATTACCAAGAGGGTCTTTAGTGTCTCTCCTTGCAGGAATTAATCGATATAATGGATATCCATTTTTATCAAATTTCTTCTTACAATAGGCTTCTGCGCCATCTCTTGTAGCACATTTTGGAGAGAATTTAATACGATAATTACCATTAATAAGAATATCAAATAATTCCCCTCGGAATTTACTAACATCAATACTTTGTTTATTTTCGAAAATGTATAAGTCATTTAAACGTTTTTGTGAAGCTTCAAATGTTTTACCAGCACGTTTACCAGTTGGGACAGACTGCATATAATTGCTTTTGAATTCAGCAGTATCGATTGGAGATACACCTTTTGGTGATTCAATATTAACATTAAATAAATCTTCGTAGTTTTCAGAACTAAGTACAGGTTTTTTAGATGGTGATTTAAATACAGGCTTTGACATTGATTTAGGAATGGAAAAATATTCATTATCAACATTATTATCGTCAGAACTTTGTGAATCACTATTCATGTTAAATAATATTTCTCGGTCACCATTTTCGGTAATATACTTTATTAATTGTTTGAGCTTCTTTTTGTTTTTAGGCTCAGTTGTTTCTTCAAATATGTTTGTTTCGCGTATTGCATCATGTAATTGTAATACAAGTTTTTTTACTCTGATGTCAGAATCATCTTTGGGATTTATAGCTCGATTATAATAATCATAAAGGTTTTCAGTAGTAAACTCGTCGTTTAATAACCCAAATTTCTTAAGTTGATTAGCATCAATTGTAGAAGATTTATTGTAAGCATCTAATAATTGTTGACCTTCTTGATTAGATTCTGCTATCTTTTTCATTGTTTCAATATTGGTTTTCCTTCTAATATTCTCAAATTGCAATAGGTTATTTATATTATCTGATGCCTCATTGTTTTTATGTGAGTCTATATTATTTGTCAATGATTTGACAAGTGATTGAATCTGTGCGGTATCTTTTTTATTGAATACTGAATACTTCTCTGAGTCATCAGCAATACGATAAAATAATTGTAAAGCATTAATATGATTACTATCAAGTATAACTAAATCATTAAGTGATTCAATATCTTTATTAATTCGATTTCTGAAATAATGGTCTGCTAAATCGGGCTCCTCCTCCTCTTCAACTTGTGGAATGGAAAAAGGTTTTTCTTCCTCCGCTTGTCGGAGGTCGCATTGCGCCCGAGACCTCCGGTCGAGGCTGCGAGAACCCGCAGCTTTATTTTTCAGATAGTTGGTTAAATCAATAAAGTAATTCGCTTTTGAATCAAGTATTTTAGCTAATTCATTTTTTTGTCTTGAAGTTCCTTTAGGCTTTGCGTTATATTTATCAAGCATATCTTTTAAATTTGTTTTTACATCTTTGACATAATTACGAGGATTCTTAAGATACTCAATAATATTACCAATAATTGTTGTTATTTGTGTTAACTTACTATTTTGGAACATGAATATGAGCATATCTTGATAGTCCCCTTTTTTTACTTCGTTTAGTATGAAATCTTCGTTTATGTTTGTTATCATTTATTATTCCCAAAATGTTCACGATAGAACAAGCGGGTACTATAAAAAAAGTAAATACAATTGATGAATTGATAATAGAATATATTAAGAAATATTCCTGCCAATGCAATAACGGAAATAATTTAGGGTCAAGCTTGAATACTGAGGAATTGAAAGAATTATTAAAACCATATGCGAAAACAACTGATTTATTCGATTATTTGAAAACAGAGGAATTCAATAAAGAATTATTAAAGTATGCTAGTAGTGAAGAAATTGAAAACGCTGTTAATACATTACGTGATTACGTTGTTAACAATTTTGCATTATCAACTGACATACCTGAAATACCTACAGATTTGGTTAATGAATCTGCTTTGACAACTGCTTTGGAACCATATGCGAAGCTTACGAACTTAAGTGAGTACACGAAGACTCAGGACTTACCAGATATGACATTGTATGCAAAAAAAGAAGACATTCCAGAACCTGTTGATTTGACAAATTATACTTTGACAACAGATATGACCCTTGCTATTGAGCAAGTGAAAAGCGAAATTCCAGAAATTATTGAGGGGCAAACAACTATTCAATTCAAAATCGTCAATAATACAATTCCTGATTTAGATTACAACACATATCATGAACTGATTGAGCAATATGGGTTGGATATTGTATCATCAGACAGTTTCTATACGGCCCATTATGTTCACGCAGACTATTCGTACAATGACGATGATGATAATCTACCCTCTCAGATACTGCGTATCGACGGAAGTAGTTCTGGTCTTTGGATACTGTATCAAAGCCATGAATTAATCAATCCAGGAACTGGTGATACACCGGAAATATTATCATGTTCAATAACCAAAACTATCGAACCAACAGACAGAAACGCTTATTCGGCTAGATATGTGTCGAACACTTATGCATTGAAGAGCGATATCCCAAAACCTGTTGACTTGACACCATATTATACTAGTGCACAAGCTGATGAGAAGTTTGTTGATGAAGATGAATTGGCTTATGAATTAGATAAGTATGCATTGAAAACAGATATACCAACAATTCCATCTGATTTGGTTAATGAATCTGCATTGAGTACTGCATTATATGGTACTGAATTGAATATTGAATATCCGAATCCCGTTCGTGATTATATATTTGTAAAACCATACTTACCAGAAACCGATATACATGTGATATTTGATGTTAATTGGGGTTCTAACAAGGATTACATTAACAATATTCAACATTTTGATTTGATATTCAAGCCTTATGAAAAATATATGAGAGGGTATAGAATGATGTTAGATAATGGATTATCTATTGTATGGTATGACCGTGGCGAATTTATGTTGTGTAATTCAAGTGGCAATACTCAATGGTTAATCAACGTCATTAAAGCACAAATCGAATCACCATTTATTAAAACTGCAAATGTTGTTGATGAAAATCCAGAACAAATCACAATTCAATGTACACAGAATGAAAGTGGTTGTGTAGTTCCTGATGATGATATAAGAAGAGTATTCACAACCAAAAATATTATCGTCAAATTCAAACGAAATGCTGATGATGCATCATATGAAGAAGTTGAATACGAATACAGTTTATATAAAAGTTTGAATATGATTTACAAATCAACAAGCAATGAATTAATAAATATTAATTATAATACCCATATCGTTTCATTGAGAGCTGAGGACGATACACTGACTAATATATATGATGCATCTATCACATTAATCAGCAACCAACCTGTGAGCGATGATATGATTACTTCGGTGAAATATGTGAATGATAACTTTGCTCTGAAGTCAAACGTCATAACAGAAGAACAACTAATAAAAAAATGTGCTATTGATTGCGGACCGATTACAGAGGGCGGTGAAATATCAATTCATTATCTAAAACTTGAAGATAAGGTGATTAAACTGGAATATATAGTAGGTGATTATGCGCTATGTTTGGAAATAAGAATATTATTCTATGATACAACTGGAAATCCCCACAACATTGTTCTTGTATTACATCAAAGAACTGTGTATTTCGACAATTTCAAATTCCCATTCTATTATGAAGACACTGTTGATATAGCATCAGGAAGACCCCTGACATATAATTTCCCGATAGGCGGATATTCTTGGACAACTACTCAGGAATTATTAGATGCTAAACAAATATATTCAAGATGCATCATGTCCCGAGGTTATTTAGCAAAATATAAGGGTGTGATGTACGGTACATCAAACACAACCATCATTCATTACTCCCCAATCGAGTCATCGGTTAACACCATCACCGATTTCATTATTGGAACTCCAGTATATATGACTGGTAAGGTTTATAAATATGTTGGTGATACTTGGGTACTTTCAACTGTGAATGATACTACAGATTGTATTTGCAGTGTCAAAACTACTGGTTCATGGAAAGAATATGTTGGTATTTGTGTTAGAATTGATGATAAAAATAATGCTATAACATTTACTTCCCATGGCGATTATCTTGTAAAAGTTGATGATTCATCTTGTTATGGTATTGGGGATGAAGTATTTATTGATAATGAAGATAATAAATTGAAGATTCTCAGTGGTGAAACTGCAATAACATCAAAGATTAAACGTATGACTGTTGGTATCATAACTGCAATAATAGATAATAAAACACTTGCATGCTTTAAGGCATAAATAGTATAAAAAAATTTTTTTTAGCTTAATTGTTGGATGAGATTATTTGAATCAGCTTTCCCGTCATGTATAACGATAAATTGATATTTAATTGTTCACGAATTAGATTCTGAAGGAATTGAATTCGATTAGACCTTGGTTGGTTCATAATTGTTTCTTTATGGTCAGAAGCAAATTGAAGAACTTGGTCTCTCTGTTCATCATTAAGGAATTTGGATTTGTTTAATGGAAATGAACGATTAGTTCTTCTTCGTATAGGATTTAATTCATTTGATTGTTCAGTTGATTCAGTTGATTCAGTTGATGGTTCGACACTTTGTGCCTCGGCATAGCCTCGGGCAACTTCGTTGACCTCAGATTCAGTTGGTTGTTCAATTTGTGTTTCATTTGATATATTATTTAATTGTTCGAATTCGGTTTTCAAAGCAAGTAATTCAGAAATGATATGGTCGATGCGTTGTTGCATTTTTTAAATAAGATAAAAAAACAAATTCTTAATTTAAAATTTTATAACTTGTTCTCAGATTCACTCTGGAGCCCTTATTTAAATTTTAAATCCCGAATTAACTTTGAAATAAATTTTAAAATGAGTGTTTAGCGCTTTATGACAGGCCTTGTTCTACAACAGATTATGGAGGCTAATTAAAATTTAAACCCTGTGGATAAGTTTTTCGTTAATTTTTAAAATGAGGTTTTGAGCTTGGTTCCTGGTATTGGGAGACCTAGAAAAATTATTCGACCACCAATACGAACATACATATACTACTACGGATTAACTTTTACATCAAATTCAAATAATTCTTTCTCTATATATATTCGAATGTTCTTATGATTAAATCCTTCAATGATTTTAATGGAATGCCTTTTTTCTCGATGATAATTAAATGATTCGAGACAAGGATTTGACCCATAGGTATGCATAACACTTGAATTAATACAATGAGTAGGATGACAATCCCATTTTAATTCAGTTATATTTCCATTAATATTTAGGTCAGCATAAACATATAATCCATCATCTGCATTTAATCCACTTGGTGCATCAACATACATTCTAGCTTGTTCATATTTATATCCATCTTGAGTAAAAGTACCTGAACCACTTGAATCAAAAGTTGCAGTTATTCCTTCACTTAGTATGGTTCCATCTTTCTTAACAACCCTCCAATTGGTAAGATAATCTTTCAAGATATGAGCATAATTATCATCATCAGTTAAATCTTCCTTTATTGTTCCTTTTATCCATCTCCCAATTCTTTCGTTATGTTTGATTGTTAAAGCAGGCGCACCGTTATTTGTGTTCATGAACGATATCTTTTCTGTACACATGTTTTGACAATTATTTCCTGTCCAATTTTTACCATCCCATGTTAATTCCCAGTTATGACCAAATAGATAGTCTTTGAATCTAAATACTAAATTTTGTGGTATGTCATAATCTTTATCTATATCCCATCTCATACAATAATAATTGGATTCTTCATACGTCTTAGATGGTCTATATAAATATAACTGGTCTGATTCCTTCAAGGTAAAATACTTGGAGTCAGTTGATGGAGTAGAGGGAACAACATCATAGATTGTTTGATATTTGGAGACCAATGAGTTATATTGATTTCGAAATACTTCTAATATATCATCATCAATCTCAATTACAATTTTATTTCCATCAGGGTCAACAATATCAAAGCTATTTTCATCATCAGTATTAACAACGTCATTATCATCAACTTCAAGTGTACGAGCATGAGGAGCAGGAGGATGTCGCGTAATCTTATTTAAAATCCATTGGGCACCTCTTCCTATTGGTTCGAAAAGGGCAGCTATTAGAATTACACATAAACAAAATGCCCCAACGCCTAAACCCCCAGCGATTGCATATACAAGTATTACATAAACATACAGAATTAAATCAGAATAACCTCCTATATATTGCCAAAATTGAGCATCTATCCAATTTCCGCCTATCTGTATAATATTATTAACTAAATTCGGGTAGTTCATGATAAAATCAACTATGAAGTGCCATAAGTTGCTCCAAAATAATGTAAATGAGCTATATGCTATTTTAATCATTCGAATTCCTTCATTCTTTAATTCATCAATTTTGTTATTAAGTCTTGGTGTCAATTCTTTTATCTCATCAATGACCTGATGCAAATCTACATCCTTAAAGTCAGCATCTGCATCTTCTCCTCCAATATAAAAGATTACCCCCACTTTTTCATTATCTTTAACAGCTTCATATGCAATATCCACAATACTATCAATACCATACCAGATAAAATAAAATAAGTTATATATAATCTTCATAAATTCTTTTGTCGCAAAAGCAATTGTTTTATAAGTTAATTTAATAGGCTGTTTAGCAAGAGATAGGGTAGTTGAAATGATATTATATAATAAGTCTTTTATCCATCCTATTGTCTCTTTACTATATAACCAAAACTTGGATACTGTTAATTTGAGTACTTCTGGTTCTATTATTTTTGGAATCGTATATTCTTCGAGTTTCTTTAATTCATCAATAGGAGGAATTACATAAACCATATCTTCTTTGTTAACTAACTCTTTTGGTGGTTCAGTTGGAGTAGGCGTAGGTGTAGGTGTAGGGTCTGGAGTTGGCTCAGGTGTTGGAGTAGGTGGTGGAGTTTCATCAATTTCTATTTTAACCTCATGTATTTCTGGTTCACCAGTTGTTTTATTAATTAGGCACATGGAAGTATTACCACCTGTTAAGTTCAAGAGAGTCTCATAACTTATGGTTTGATCATTTAATGCATCTATCCATTTAGTAATATTAGCAGCTGTTGTATTTGTTTTCTCAGCAAAGTCTTTCATGTTATTTATCTTTGTCTCATTGACATCAAAGATAGTTTCATTAGTAGTTTCATTAACTTTTAAATCTACATATTTAATGGGCTCAATTTCAGTAAAATCAACAGTATTATTTTTTATCCACTTTGATATATTATCATTACTTGTACTTAACTCTTTTATTATAGTTTCCATGTTTTTAGGTTTTATTGTATCTGTTCCATAGGTAATTGCTTTGGTAGTTTCATCTACATGTTCGACAATTATTTTTAAGTCCTTTAATGTATTCCAATCGATACTTGGAACAATTGCATTATTAACTTCATCTATATTTTGAATCATTAAATTCATAACATCTAACATACCTTTTTGATTCGCTGTTAATGCTTCTATTAACTTCTTATATGTACTAACATCATATTCTTCTTCTATTATATCTTTATCACTTATCTCTCCAGTGAAATATTTTAAGGTAGCTCCGGGTGCAATACCAGAATCTACATCTTCCCTCATTTTGGTTAAAAAGACTTCTAAATTTTTAGCACTGTCTCTTAATCTTTCATATAGTTTATTGAGACTAGCACAATATTGTATTTTTGTCGTTAGTGTACCATCAGTATTCCATGTATATATACCTTTACCTCCCATAATGTTAAGAGCACCAAAAGACTCGAGCCCATTTTTATCCAGATAGTCACTAACCAATTTTATGTCTATCTCTTCCTTATTATATAAGCAACTGAATTTTGGATAATCTTTAGGGTCTCCACCTCTTATGATATCGATGTTGTTTTCATCATTAACACTTATCTCTATGTCTTTGTCTTTTAGCTTCTCTGTTTCTCCTGATAACAAAGAATAAACTTTAATTGACATTTTAGGATATAATAAAATGCTAGTATCAGTACAAAGCACAAATGCAGATGAATATAATAAGGTATCAGTTAATTTAGATATACCTTGGAAGTGTAAATATGTCAAGTATTATGTATCTTCATTAAGCACCTTGAGTAATATTCTGTTAACCAATGATGAAGATTATATTGAGATGTCAAGTGATTCAGTACCTATTAAAGCCTATTTTCGAACTCCTAAATTTTCTTATACAATCAAAGAATTACAATCGGTATTAAATTTAATGTCTTGGTTTCAATGGGAGTATAAACAAGAAACAAGAACATTCCTAATAAAAACCACAATGAAGACTACCATTACGTCTTTAACTCATCGAGCTGCATTAGTAACTGGTCTTTATAATACTCCATTGCCTTTAGAGTTACCTGCTAATACAACCTATATAATAAAAGATATACCAATATTAAATCATACTAAGTTGTATCTAGTATCACTACAAGGTAATGCCATATACTCGAATATAGGTGAACAGCAATATACACCTTCAGTTATAGGTACAATAAATACCTTCACTGTAGATAAGAAACCACTTATCTATGATTTCGAGACTGAGGGTAAGCCTTTAAAAATTAAAACATTTACAGATTCATTAAAGTTTTTAGAATTAAGTTTAGTAGATTTTCAATACCAGCCGATATTGTTAAAAAGTCCTTTGTTCATAACTATCAAAATTAAACCATCCAACTCGACTGATATCAATGATGTTATAACTAAGTAAACCTAAGAGTACGTGCAAATTTAGGTAAGTTGGTTTGTTGAAATGTCTTTGACTTCCTGAATGCATTCGAACCATCCAACAAATCAAATGTCATACTTTCTCCTTCATGCATTCTTTCAAAAAGCTCTTCAACTGAGATATCCATCCTTTTGCACTTGTTGAGAATAACTTGTTTTGGAATTCCTTTGAGTCTAATATGATATCCTTCATTTCCTTGTTCATCAACCAAGATATCGAGGTAGCTCTTTTTACCAAGTGCAATGAGTTTTCTTGAGTGTATTTCCCCTTGACTACCTTCGAACTCATCAAAGTCATTATGAAACTGACACATATTTTTTCCAATAAGAGATTGATGATACTTGAACTGGAATAAGTCAGCTATCCTTGGTACATCTTTTTCAAGTACATGCATACTATCAGTATCTTGATAAAAGATAGGTATACCTGCTTGCTCAGCTGTAGCCATAACCCTGTTCATTAAGTGCTTACTCCAAGAGAGAACGCTTGCACCAAATTGAGGTAGGTTGAAATGGTCATTAATTGGTTTCAACTTCTTGACATAGCACTTATCAATATTAGCATCTTCAACAACCTCCTTGATAAAGTTGTAGTTCCTCCAGAGGTACTTGTATAGTTGGCTTTTTGGTACTGTCTTGGTTTCAGTCTTTGTTGCTTTCAATATTGACTTGCCATATATGGAGTTGAGGAGGAGCTTTATTGTTTGTTCAAGAGGGTTCTTTTGCTTTTTATAACTTGCCCTGAGATTAAAGAGCTTCTCAATGAACTCATTGATTTTCTTGTTAAATCCTTCATCAAAGTAATAGCCACGTATTAACTCATATTCAACATCATAAAATTCGAACAAGTCCATGAGACCTACTTTATCGATATAATAATGGTCAACAAGGAAATTGCCGAATATTTTACTACCTGCTTCATTCCTTGTAAATACTTGTCCAAATTTATATGGCTCTTTTGATTTACATTCGAGTTTCTTGATGTTGACTTCGATAAAGAATGTATCATATTGCATAAGTTGTTCATGTGTTGTACCTTGTGGTATTACTTTAGGTCTTCCTAATGGTATACCATCCATAACATACATTGCAGATGGATATAAGCTAACTGCATCAAAGTCTTGTATCTTTCCTTCGATGTATTGCTTTTCATTACCTGCTGTCATTGTTCTTCCACCAGAGACACATCGTTGTATGAAGTCTTGACACTTACCTGATAGTTCATAACATCCATCAAAGCAACCATATTTCTTGGCAAAGCAGTATCCAATAGCACTTATAGATATAAAATCATGAACACCATACATATCTGTCTTTGTTTCTTTAAAGACTGCTTTCAGGTCTTCATTAAATTTTTCCATTCCCTTCATCAAAACAATACAGTCCTTGAAACAATAGAAGATGGCATATTTAATGATGTCGATTTTGCCATCATTATAGCAATTTGCGATTTTTGCATTTTCGATAATCTGCTTGCAGTTTGCATCAAGTTGTGCTTTCGATAACTTATCTGCATTTTCATCGATGTATTGCTGTTGGAACTCAGTAGCATCAACAATTCTTCTTTGAATGTTCTCTTGTGTATATAGCTTATATGCCATGACTTCCTTGTGAACATTGAGGTTGAACATTGTAGCAAATTTACTTAATGCTTGTGGTATTATACTGTATGAGTTCCTGAATGTTAATCTCTTTTTGACTTTCCTTGTACCTTCTTCGAATAATGTCATGATGATTTGCAACACAGTTCCACTTCGTTCTGTTATCTGTGTATCCCATCCAGGTGTGTTAATGAAAAAGCATGCATCATACTTGAGGTTGTGAAAATATGTTAATGAGCCACTCCATAAATAATTCAAGAGCTTCTGTCCACAATCTTCACCTTGAATAGATATTTTATGTATGTTGGCTCCATCTCGAAAGATCGTACAATTGAGATATGGTATATGTGGACTGACTGTCGAGTTTGTTTCGAAGTCACTATAATAAATCCTTGACCATGTATTTTGTTTCTTTTTATTATTCTCAATGAGTCTTGTACTCTGTTCTGCATTATATTCGAGACTTACATAGTCATTAACATGTTCATATTCAGTTGTGTTGATAATATCCATTTCGCATGCTTTGATTTCTTCAAATAGATGTAACTCAAACATCTTTTGGAAAAAGGTTATTGGTTTGATTCCTTCATGTTTATAGTCTTTGACAGTCTTTCCATTTTTCTCCAATCTTGCTATCATACATCTTTTGTCAAAAGGCATATATGCAAATGTTCTATCAAGTTCTTCATAGTGTTGAAGGTAGAATAATGTACAAGGTATTTTCCTGTTGAGCATATAATGGTCTTTGAACAATATCAGGTTAACTTCTCTTTTAAAATCAACAGACCATTTTTTCTTTCTGGTGTTGATTCTTGTTTCATACTTGTATTTATCAGGTTGTTCAACAATTCTAATGATACTAAAATTGCACTTGAACTTTTTAGCTACTTCTTCTATCTTGTTATTGGGTATGGCTCTTGTTTGAACAAAAAATCGTAAGTCATCTATTTCATCATCAGTGAACACACCTGATTGTATACAAGCATATACAAAACAATTATCTCTGTAGTTCTCTTTCCTTACCTCATGAAAGATTTGGTATGTAGATAAGTCTATAGGTGATAGATTGATGTATGGGAAAAAACTACCTTCTGGTGTATTTCGATAGTCTTCATCAATTTCGACTTCATCATCATAGATTTCATGAGTATCCATATCTTGCATCTTGGTTCTAAAATGAACACCATCATTTGTTTTGTTCATGTCAATAAATTGTACCTCATATCGAACTGGAATGAACATGTTTGAGATATATGGATTAGTGTCTGATTGGTCTTCACTTAAATCAAGTTCTCCTGTTATATGACCTAATGTACTTTCGATGTTGTGCTTATCACTGAGTGTGAAGTACTTATAAGTTCCATCAAGTGCAATTGCTTTAACAATAGGTCTTCCAACATTTTTCTTTTTATGTATCTGTCGTAGTGCTTCCGTAAATGCGTACCTCTTATCTTCATCTTGATTGATGTCTGTAGCAAAACCAATACCTTGTCCTGCAGGAATCATGAGCTTCCTCATTTCTTCTTTAAATTTGTCTTTCTTTTGGTATTGTTTTGCACGTCGATTATATTCACGACGAAACTGTGATTTTGTATCAGCATAGACATCTCCAATAGCATCTAAAAAATTATCTTCAATGTCCTTGTTCATGTTTAACATAAAATAAAAGTGAAACGATAAAAATAAAAACAAAGAAAAAGTTAAAAAAATTATTTTTTTAGTTATGACCTATCTTATTGGGGGTAATCATCATCATCAACGACATTATCATCGAGATGTGGAAAATGATATTGGAACTCATTTCCTTTCACCTTCGATTCAGAGTTCCGTTGAATTTCGTTCTTCTCCATTGATTCACCCCATTGCCTCATGGCTTTCAGCACTTGCTTCGGTGATTGCTTCCTTCCACTTCTCTCGAAGCTGCATGCTTTGTCCAACTTCTCTTTCTCTTCTTGTGATAAGTATTGTCGAAGATGATAAACGCAATTGGACAACTTCCATCCATAGGACTTGAACACGCTCGTCTGATCTGGTGCTTTTTTCTTGTCATATGATTCAACAGCTTCCAACATGTTTCGAAGATAATCAGCTTCTTTCATCATCAAGTTCGATCTTGCCAACTTTTCAGCAAATGCATCATCTGTTGGAGGACCAGCTTGTTGAGCATTTTTGAGATCTGACACGTCCTTCTTTAGATCGTGAATTTTGTTAATGTACTTCGCCACCTTTTTTGGAGCAAGTTCCAATTTCATCAGCTCGAGTGCGTATTCGTCGTTATTATCAATGTCTTTCCTGAGTTCTTCAGCATTGTGATTGATGTCTTCAATGTGAAATTCTACACCAGTCATTTTCTCCTCCAACTTCGTTAATCGTTCTTTCAAGTTTTCATTTTCTTCTATTAATCGTTCCATTTCATCTCGAAAGTCGAATGGCCTAACATTATCCTCCTTATAATCACTATTGGATTTCATATCATGAACACTTTTCGGTGGCTTAAGTAGATACCCTAAGGGTGGCGTCTGATACTACGTATCATCTGCCCCCCTTAAGATGAAACTCCATACCTATTGACATTTCTAGATCATAGCACTTTCAATGTGAAACCTCATGTCAAAACTTAACACGTCACCTCACGTTAAACTCATGTCATCACCTCATGTCATCACCTCATGTCACACGCCACATATCACGTCATACAACGGTTCACATAACGTGGTTCAACTGTAAACACACTACTTTTTTTTTTTCAATTAAGCTCACCCTAATTTTTTTAGCGTGTCAATTTTTTTATCACCACACAAATGCCATTCGCCATATCCGAATTAATCGCAATTGAAAACTGCACTTATGATGAGGACACAACCACATACATTGATAACGACTCACTCATCATATCCGAACATAGTAATGACGTCATCCCATCATACGATAACATTGATACACCACTTGACGATGATGTTGAACTCATATTTGACGATGACGATACAGCATCACTTGACGAAGACGATGATGTTGAACTTATATTTGACGATGATGATGCTACCATTGCAACACCACTTAACGATGATGATGCATCACTTAACGATGATGTTGAACTTATATTTGACGATGATGATGCTACCATTGCAACACCACTTAACGATGACGATGAAGTATCACTTAACGATGATGATGCAACCCCACTTGATGATGACGAGCTAGCATCGGATGAAGAAGAACCCATATTTGATGACGATGATGCAGCACTTAACGATGACGATGCAGCACTTAACGATGACGATGCACCACTTAACGATGACGATGATGCATCACTTAACAATGATGATGAAGAATCACTTAACAATGAAGAGTCCACACAACATGATGAAGAGCTTGCTTCTGATACAGTTGACTTACATAATGTTACTATTGACATCAAGCCATGTGACGTTAGATTTGATAGTGACGGTACCATTGTCGAAGTTAAAGTATGTGATTATGAAGTTAGTGAATCAGATTTCCTAACCGGATGTGATGATTATGGTCATTATATTAAGGTTGAATTACATAAAGTAGTACGTGAAACTGGTGAAGTTATTGATATCAAAGCAACACCTAAAGAGTTACCACCATATGATGATAAGTTTACATCAGCTGATGATGACTACTATGAATATCATGAAGTTGACTATGTTAATGTTGAACATGAATGTGATGGTTATGATTGTTCTCAATTTGTTGACATAGCTCAACGTGTTGCATACTATTATATGATTCAATCCATTCTTTCACTCATGGATGGAGCTGAAAACCTTCACCGCGAAGAGTCTGCATCATATGACGATGATGATGTTAACGCTATTGAACTAGTTGATGAACCACTTAATAACGCCACACGCAGTGAAGAAGTAGTTGAACCCATTGATGAACATGCCAAGTTGATGATTGAATATGTTGATGCTATTGATTTCGTTGACGAACCCATTGATGAACACGCTAAGTTGACGATTGTTAATGTTAATGCTATTGATTTCGTCGATGAATCAGTTGAGTATTGTAATATTGACGTTAAACCATGTGAAGTTACATATGATAGCAATGGTAACATCATCGACATTGAAGTATGTGATTATGAAGTTGAAGATGATTGTTTTGATGAAGTCGGACAAGATGATGATGGTAATGATGTTAAGTTTGAACTACACAAGGTAGTACGTGAAACAGGCGATGTTATTGACGTTAAACTCTATGCCGAGTCCAAATACGAACCAGACCTTGAGATTGAAACCATTTATATTACTGCTGTTGAAACATATCAATACGATGATGACAACAAACATGCCATCACTATCATTGAGAAAGGCGGTTTACTTACGTTATACCGTCGTAATTACATAATGCCACCATATGATATTATTGATTTCAATTCAGATGATGATCAAAAGTTAATCCTAGTTGATGATTACGAAGCCACTACGAATGATGTTGATGCCACCACTGTAAATAATGATGTTGAACACGTAACAGATCTTACCAATGCCGTTATTGAATATACACCATTCACATTCATAGCTACATCCACGATTATTAACACTCTACAAATGATTGATGATGACCAATACAATGATGATGAATTCATTCTTTCACTTATGGATGCAGCTGAACGCTTGTATGGAGACCACTACTACGATGAAACTAAGTATCAAGATGAGTTGGAACGTATGATGACTGCTGCTAATAATCATGATGCATTCGAAGTTAATATTGATAACAACATTGAAACACAACATGCATTCATACAAGTGTTGAGATATATTCGCGATAACAGATCACGCTTTCCCACAGCAAGTGTATTAAGTTATGATAATGAAGATAGACATATAAAATCCTTTCCAATAAACAATGAGTTAACTATTGATGAAGTAATTGATGGAATACTTGGTAACATTACAGTTGAACAGTTCGGTTCTGATACTGATCCAGAAGTTAATGCTGATTACATCCCAGTTAAGTTTGTTGTTACCTTCTATAAGTTAACTAAACGCAATGGTAAAACAGTATTTCAAGAGAAGATTAATGGTGAATATGTTGATGTTGCAACAGTTGATTCATTCCGCAACTCATATGATGGTGCATTCTTTCCATACATTAACCTCATCCCATCACTTGACTTATCACGTTATCAGATCTTTCACGAGGTCGATGCCAAAAACTATACTGACAACTGCTTCGTATATGCATGCATTCAGTCAGGTGTATTCACTAAAGATGAGATTGACATGTTACGTGGTATGATACACACACGTTCAGTA
Source organism: Tritrichomonas musculus (assembly GCA_039105265.1). NCBI lineage: Eukaryota > Parabasalia > Tritrichomonadida > Tritrichomonadidae > Tritrichomonas > Tritrichomonas musculus. The sequence goes on along the minus strand of JAPFFF010000275.1, from coordinate 308 downwards.
CCCATCAATATGATACTCAAAATAGCTAGTGAAATGAAATGCCACTTCATTGTATATCGCATTGATGAATCACGTGATGTTAAACATCAAAAACACTTAAGCATTGACACACATAAGAACAGCAATGTGACTGCTGATAGAGTGGTTAGGTTGCTATTATACAAAGACCATTTCATGATTGATAACAATGAGAAGTTGGCAATCACCACCTATTACATTGAACATAGAGATGAACTCGATGAAAAGCATGCTGACATTCCAGTTGAAAAACGATTTCACATCAGAGGAGTTAATCAAACAGGCTATCC
>JAPFFF010000274.1:0-28144 GCA_039105265.1 Tritrichomonas musculus | reverse complement strand
TGAATCACGAGACCAGAGCTCCTCAAACAATAGTGATAATAGAAATGATAATAATGGTAGTAATAAAGCTAAAAATGATGACAATAAAAATGATATTAATGTTATCGATGGTACTAAAGAAGCTCTTGAAAAGAGAAGCGTTGCTTCTGCTTGTTTGTTGATAATATGGTATCATATTAACAGATGGAAAAGAGGCACAGCTCCCACTGATATTAGTCAGATTAGAGATCAAGTTCAAGCTTTCAATGCTGAACCTTATATTAACTTCACTGGAAGCTCTTCTCTTGATGCTGTTATATTGAAACAATTAACAGAATAATTATTTTCTTTTTTATACTTTGAATTTATTAATTTTATTATTATTAATGTTCATAAACCATACTATTTTTGTATATAAATATTGTTTTTTTGTCTCTTTTCATCCTCCATTTTGATGATCAATTATCAATAGTGTTGTTCCGCAGGACAGACATCACTCCAAATACTATTGATGTCAATGACCGTATCTCAATTATTATAAAGCTTGTTTCCATTTTATTTTATCTTTTGAGATTGAAGATTGAATAAAAATCGTTATTGAAAATATTAATCTGATTAATTTTTTGATAAAAAAGCTCACAATTGTTTGATAACGTACTTGATCTCTCACAAAAATGAATGATTATTTTTTCAGAAAAATAAAAAATTTAATGTCTTCTCCAGGTATAACAATTCGTCAAAAAGAAAGTGATGCGCCAAAATGTCCTCAATACGAACAAGAAGATATTCATGAGCTTTATAATCAAGTATTAAACAGAACAATTTCAATTTCTTCTTTGCCATTGGCAATTCAATCAAAATTGATGATTCCTTTATCAGTTGCCAAAACAGAAGCATTGGTTGGAAATGAAATTGATAAGGCTCATGAAATACAAGCATTTATTGACGCCATTTATAATTCAACAATGAGATATTATAAAATGGATCCTAATCAAAACACTTTACGCGAAAGATTCACAGAGAATTCAGTAACAACGCCATCAAAACTTCCTTTCATTTCAACTTTTAAAAATCCTAATTCACCAGAAGAACAAACTGTTAAGTATCAAGCAGATCTTCAAGCATCAGAAGAGTATTGGAAATGTGAGATGCAGCACTTTAATGAACTTCGAGGAAAAGATTTTAAACGATTGCAAAATGTCCATGATACAGAGTTACAGCATATGTCCCGCATCCCAAAAATAAAAGTAGATTCAAGACCTTCATCTGCATTTTTATCACTTAAGAAAAAAGAAGCAATAATGAGAAAAAAAAAGAAATTTGATGATGCTGAAAAATTGAGAGATCGAGCAGAAAATGTTGAATTTATTCAAAGTAAAGAACAAAAAGAGAGAGGAGAAAGAATAATGAAGCACAGAGTGAATATATTAAAAGAAAAGCAAGCATTTGAAAAATTAACATTGGAGAGAGAATGGGATGCCAAACTTTACAAATTGAAAAGTGAGATGAATAATGAATTTCGGCAAAAAGAAAAACTCATTCGATCAGTTAGGCCGGCAAGTGATAGAATGAGTAGAAGTTTACCTGTTTCTAAGCTTGCACTACCAAGTTTAACGTAGATTGACTTATATTCTGATTTTTTTTTGTTTTATAAAATATTGTATTTAGAATGGGTTCTTTCAAAGTGTAATTTCATCTTTTTAAATTAATGAGCCATTTATCTTTTCAAAAAATTCAAATAAAAAAAAAAAAAAAAATAAAAACTCTATTTTCTTTAAAATAGATTAAAATATAAACAAGAGTAATTATCTTTCCTTGATTAAAAGCTTGTTCCGATTATTGAATCTTCATTATTACATGTAAAGTTAACAAAAGCATCTTGGACTTCAGTTGATACCATATTTGGATCTTCATATGAAACTGTGGGCGTTTCAGTAGTGAATTGGGAATCAAACTGAGATGTATCTGTAGGATCCTCAACAGATGGTATATAAGGCGATCGAACTTCTTTCCGGTAAACTTTTTCCCAATCGAGATTTTGGAAGAATGGATGTTCCTTGATTTCTTCTGCATCTGTTGGGCCTGATCCAAGTCTTTTCTTTGGATCTTTTTCAAGTAGTCTCAGTAATAAGTCAGCTGCATCTGGACTTATGAAATTAGGAATAGGTAAAGGGTTAAGCAAAATTCCCATATACATCTTTTTCGGATTTTCATCGTACCATGGGGCATTTCCATCAAGCATTTCATACATCAAAGCTCCAAGGCTCCACCAATCAACAGATCGAGTATAAGGTTGCTGTTTGAAGAACTCAGGAGCTAAATATTCAGGTGTACCGCAAAAAGAAGATGTTGTTGATGTTGATGTATTGATATTTCCTTTTGCAAAGCCGAAATCTGTAATTTTAAGGTATCCATCAATGTCAATTAGTATATTTTCAGGTTTCAGATCTCTATAAATAAATCCTTTTTTATGAAGAGCTTCAATGCCAAGTAAAATTTCAGCTATATATAATTGTGTTCGCTGTTCGCTGAAACGGCCATCAACAATTAATCTACGAAACAATTCACCACCCGGGACATAATCAAGAATAATAAAAATTTTTGCTTCAGTTTGAAAGCAAAAATAAGCATGAACAAGGAATGGATGTTTGATTTGAATTAAAATCTCCTTTTCAACTAAAACATTTTTAATATTTTTTTCATCTGCTAATTTTCTTTTGCTCATTGCTTTCATTGCGTATATCTTTCCATCTTCTTTATATCTGACAAGTGTAACTTTTCCAAAAGTTCCTCGTCCGATAACTTTAATAATATCAAAATCATTTAGAGATACAGATTTTTTACCATCATTCTTTTTTACTTCATCTTTTTTACGAGGTGATGATTGATAAGCGACTCGAATGGCATCAGACCATTTTCGAAAATCATCTGATGATTCCGTAGAAAAAATAACATTTTGAACTCCTAATTGAACTTTAAAGCAATTTTGTCGTGATTTATCTTCAACTGGTAAAGCAAGCGATGCAATTTCATTTCTAAAAAGTTCAACAGACTTTTTATCATCTGGGTATTCTATAAGTGTACTGCCGTTTATTTCATAGTATTGGCGTTTCCAAACCTTAAGTATGCCACTTTGTCGGTATAAAAATCCTTTCATAAGTTATTGTTTTTGTGATTAATAATTTTGAAAAGATAATAAATAAACTAAATTTTGTTATCAAAAGCATAATTTGCAAATTTCTTTGAAAATATTAAAAATATATGTAATATAAAGTATAAATCTTGAGAAAAATTATATTATGAAACAAAATATTATTAATTTATAGATTATCTCTATTGAAAAATTTGAAATATTTTAGTTTTAAAAATTAGTATAGTTTATACTTTAAAACTTTTTGTATATCATTAGAAATAAAAAGATGATGAACTCTATATAAACGCTAGAATAGAGTAATGTTTTTTCTCTTACGATTTTTTGTTTACTTTCTGAAGATCTCTCCTACGGTTTTTGACCATCTAGCTTGAATAATATCATTATTAACAATAAATAATAATAAAAAAAATAAGTCTTAAGTTTAAGCAACAGTTTTTTAAACAAATTAATAATTTACTCGGATTCTAACTCAATTTCTTTCAGCTTTTCAGCTATATATTGCTTGAGAAGTTCATCCTTGCTTAATTCTAAGCAAACATGTAAGGAATATTTAAGTTTATCCGATTTAGAAAGGCCTGATAACTGTTCACTTTCAATGAGAAATTCAATAGTTTCTTCATTGAGTATTTTATTTATGATATCAAGATATCGAGTATGAATCAAGTTTAAAAATAGCTGAGAAATTGAATATTTAACTTTAAATGAAACATTTGCCATTTTTTCACATAATTTATCAATAATAACAGTATTTTTTAAAAGAGGTAGAAAGAGGTTTTCTTTTAAATTACTGCAACTTTTAAAAACCAATCTATTAATAATGTCAATGCATTTAATTTGAAGTTCGCTTTCATTTCCACATATCTTAACGCAAAATAAATCTAATGAATTTACTGCAATATCTTTATTGAAGATGAAAACAGTAAAAAATAGAGAAGTTGTGAGTTTATCAATAATGTCTATAATAATTTGATTGCTTTGAAATTTTGATATTATGTTTAAAATGTGTGGTAAATATTGAATTAGCCCTGAGTCGACCATTAAATTTAAGTATTCGTCAGAAAATGAAATAAAATTATCTATCGAACAAAGGACGCCATTCATATCATTTCCAGATATTGGCTCAGTAGCAAAATGAATCAAAATTTTCGTAATGCATTTTAAGTATTTCAAATCAATTTTTTTTTGAGAAATTGTTACTAAGAGTTGAGAAAATTGAACGATTGATTGTGAATTATTAAGTTTGGAAGCTATATTTAAAATTTGATCAATTTGTGTTAAGAAAATAATATCATATTTTTCATTTTGTAAAATACAATTTAAGCATGCTATAGAATGTAAAAATGTTGTTGTAAAGTTTGTATGTTTGCTAATTATTTCAATTAACATTAAAATTAAATCGTCGTCAAAAAAAGAATTGTCAAAGCCAATAATGTATGACAAAACCCATACATATGAGCTTAAAAAACGATCTCCTCTAATATATTGAATCAATAATTGTTTAATTGTTTGAATCAATGAAAATGGAAATGACGAGCAAAAAATAATTTTTTTTGGTATTTCAATATGATTATTGTGCATTTGTACGATTATATTGCAAAATATATCTGTGGATTGTTTATCAATAAAACGAAATTGATTAAATTGCTCAAAAAAATGTAAAAATTCATTAATTATTTGTTCATCTTCTGGTAAATTAAAATTTGCTTCAATTGACGATTTTTGAATAAAATTTAAACTAGGATAAAATACAAAATCGTTTTGAAAGTCTGTTTCAAGTTTGTATTGAAGCATTCTATTCCATTTAGATATTATTAATTGAACAAATATGCTATCAAAAATTTCAAATTATAAAATCATTTTCAAGTAATCAAATATGTCTTCAAAAAATATTCCAAAAAGAACGCAAAGCTCATTTATTGCCAGCAATGATTTCCAACTACATAATTTAAGTCAAGCGCAAGATCCCATATTCTCAAGAAGTATGCCAAGAAGATCGAAAAGTTCAAGTGCCGCTGTAAATGATTCAATTTTGCATGAAAGAGCAATATCTATAGAAGAGCAGCAACTTTCGCCGAACAATAGTAAATTATGGACACCAAATGATTTTAAAATAGCATATTTGGCATTACATGAAAACAAATAATTTTTTGTTAGTTTGTATAAATGATTTTATTTTACTTTCAAGCTTGTTTACATATATTATATATCGAAATATTTTTTCATCTAAGTTCAATCACCAAAAGTTTTCAAATCCATCGAGTAGTATGTTTTCTATCAGGAGAATAAGGAAGAAGTATTATATAAAACATAAATGATCATTAATCTATATAATCTCAAGCATTAAATTAATTAGATTATTAATAAATATATAAGCAGAATGAAAATATGGCAGTATAAATGGTATTGCTTCAATTTTTGAATTGTTTGTGTATAGAATGTCATTGGAATTTCATAAATAAAATAAATGTTTTGATAATTTTCAAGAAGTAGAGAAATATTTTAAAAATAGGTTTTAGCTTTTATAACAATGAATATATATTTATTAATAATCATATATATTATTCCAACTAATTAAATAAATAAATATAATTTTTAATCAAAGATATTTATATTTCAAAAATATAAAAAATGAAAATTCGATTGATCAAATCAAAGTGTAGACAGATAATTAGACAAAACCATAAGCAATTTCATCATAATTTAACAGCTTTAGAAAATCTCTCTCAATTTTTAATCTCATTTTTCTCAAGATTAGAAAGAAGAATTCGTGCTAAATTGGGTAATTAAAATGCTTATATTATCAAGATCATATAGGTATAAAATAATAACCAAAATTCAGGTAAATAAATTTTTTTACTACTTCTAATTTTCATAAAATATGTACGTTTAGGATTTTATTTTAATGGAGAAATACGAAATTCTTGAGCAAATCTCTGATTTAACATATAAAGTTGCCAGAAAAAGCAACAACGCCTTTTTCGCCCTCAAAACAATATCATATATAGGATTGTCTAAAGCTGAGAAAAAAAGAATTGTTGATACAATCAATACATTAATTCAATTACACTGCGTAAATACTGTTAGATATCACAATTGTATTGTCGACTCTGATAAAGGTACACTCAATTTGATAACAGATTTCTATGAAGGAGGTAATTTGGAACAGTTGATTCGTAAGCATGTTGAATCCCAACAGCCTTTTGACGAGGAACAAATCTGGTCAATAGCTGCCGATATTGCATTAGCTCTATATGAATGTCATAATAATAAACATCAAAAGATTATACATGGAGCCTTAACGCCAGATCATATTTTATTTGATTCTGAAGGAAATGCTCGTATCGGATGTTTCTCTCTAGATAGGTGTATGAGTGGTGATACTGAGCATGATCTTACTGATTTAGGAAAACTCATTTTTGAAATGGCAACCCTTTCAAAAGCTGAGCCCGGGCATCATAGCTTCCAATCAAAACTAAAGAGTACAAGTGAAGGTATATCAGAAGTGGTTCCTCTTCTACTTGGATTATCTCCATCAAAATTTACTCTTTTAAACTTCCTAGAATTTCCAGAAGTTGCTCTCAAGGTTTTAGAGAAAAAAGTGAAATTAGAAACAGCGTTTTATGAACAAGAAAAAGCAAAATATTTGGCTCTTGAAGCAAGCTTTAAACAAAAAGATAAGATTGTGGCAAGCCAAGATGCCAACATTTCATTTAATGAAAATGAACCAGCAAATAAGCTTTTTTAATGAATGATCCTCTTTTTTGATGTATCATTTATACAAATTATTTAATATATGTTCTTTAAACTTATAGTTTTATTTTGTATTTATTTATAATATATACTCTTTTTATATTTTTTTATAATGTATACTCTTTCTATAATCATGATCATCATGAAATGATCTTTTTTGAAAAGGAGAGTCAAAGCGTATAGAAGGGAAAAAAGGCATTTACAATAGTTAAAAAGACATGATTTAATAAATCTTAGAATAACTCCTAATTTCGCATTTAAGAGGAAAAGAGAAGAGCTAAACGGCCAGAAGGTTTTCCTGCTCTTGCAACTGTAATAGATGTATAAGTTGGGAGATTATTTGCTTTTAAGAAATCAACACCTTTTTGGATACCTTGTTTAATTTGATCACGACTAATTCCTTCACCAAAGAAAACAACTGCATTTTCTCCTCTTGAAACGATGTATACTTTGCCAGCTTCTAACTTATCTCTTGTAGCAGCAGAACCTTCAGCAATAAGATTGAATTTTCCATTTTCAATTTGATATATTTTTCTGGTATTTGATGCTTCATGTTCTGCATCAGCACCGCCTGCTGCTGCACTCTTGATTGGTGTTTCACCACCAAGTGCTTCCCAGAATTCAGGAGATGTTTCTCCATCATCAAGTCTTACATAATCATGCTTAGGGAAAATTGACCTAAAACCTGAAAAGCTTTGAGCTGCTTTGTTCTTCTCCATATAATTTGCACTTGACCCAATCCAAAGGTAAAGAGTCTTGGCAGTTACTAAAATAAATGCATCTCCTTGATTTAATGATTCGCCTGACACCTTAACTTGTTGAAGAACTGGATGTTTGCGTCCTTTAATATGAAATAGCATTGTATGTGGCTCGGTTCCAGTTGGCTTTCTAAAGCCTGTTTCAATTCCTCCATCAAGATATCTTATTCCACCATATTTGTCAAATAATTCTAAGAACTCATCGCTTTCGTGTCCCTGAACTTCACGGTGTTGAGTTGGTTCGCCATCAAATCGATCATCAAGTTCTACCGTTTTAATTGCTGCTGTGCCTTGCTCATCTTGTGTTGAATCTGTACCAAGCCAAAAATAAATATCACGTTCAATACGATCTGATTGAGCAACTTTGACAGCATTTAAAACAATATATGCATCTCCACTATAAAATTGGCCAATATCTTTCCAGGGAACAATGTTAAACTTTTCAACACGGAAAACATTGAAAGTTTCTGTTTCAGGAAGTTCTAAAAAGGCTTTGTCAAGTGCCATTAGGAAAAAGTGAAGTGAAAGAACTTCACAAATTCATTTTTTTGAATAAGTTAAGTGATATTGATCGTAAATAAATGTTGTTCACATAACATTTTATCATATGATTTCATGTTATTATGACTTTTGATAAATAATATTTTAAAAATGTTAATTTTGATTTTTCTTTTTTTTTCAGATGCAATCGTTTATTGAAAAAGTTTAAAATAAATTGAAAATGGTTCTTTTTTAAGATTTTGCGACTTTTAATTATCAGTATTATGTTTTCAATTTCCAAAATCATTTATTATTTAATGTAATCCTCAAATTTCATTTAATATTTTAATACTCATATAATAAATTCGAATATGAATCTTTATATCAATTTGGTTATTCTTTGAGTACTCTGGATGAACCTTTATTTCGATTCTTGGATAATCTACTTCAATCTAAATTCTTAATTATAATTTATACGATTTGCCTGTCAATATCACTACTATTTATTTGTAACGATTTTTACACTTTATATAAAAAAAAAGTAAATGGGCCAATTTTCGTGAATCCCAACTTCTAAAGCATATCATTATTCCTTTTGATGATGCAAGAGATATTCCGAAATCTCAATACCATCAGCAATTACTGAGATTGGAGACAACATTTCTTCATCATTAGTCACAACAATTGGAAACAATTCATTTTCAGGATGTAAATCATCAAAGCATATCTTTATCCCTCCTTCCGTTACATCGATAGGTCAATCCACTTTTTCAGTGTGATCATAATTAAATGAAATTTTATTACCAGTAACAATAACAGCACTTAAAGATTCATCATATTTCAAAGCACATTGCTAACAAAAATAATAATTCCAACTTCAGTTCAAATTATCAGCAATTCCACTTTTTCCGTGTGTAAAACGTAATCAGAAATAGAGATACCAACTTCAAAATCATTACAATTTGAAATTCAGCTTTTGCTGAATGTATATCAAATTGGCAATTTTCTTCATAATTGCAATCAATTAGAGACTTTGTTTTCTCTGGATGTTCTTCATTGACTGAATTGAAAATTGAATGTTCAATAACAACACCTAAATGGAACCAATTTTGCACAAATTTGTCTAAAATAATGGCTGTTCATCATGAATCATTATCAGTTGGATCATCATCTTTTCATGATTGTTCATCATTAAATGAGATAAATGTTCCTATTCCAGTCATATCTATTCGATCCAATAGATTGCACTTCATTGGCTGAAATAACGAAAAAGTTATCACATGCATTTTTCGTTGATGCTCTTCACTTACAAAAGTGACACTTTGACGATCAACTCCATCAATTAATGAATGTTCTTTTGCTGAATGTTCATCTTTGATCGAAATTCCAATTCCTTCGAATGTTATTTCAATTGGAGAAAGGATTCTTTAATAAATCAATGAAATTGACTCAAATTACAAATCTTCATTCTGTTGCATCAATTGATATGAATGCTTTCAATTGTTGCGGTTTTTTTGGAATGATTTTTGCTTTCTTCATTTGTCATTAAAATTGGATCTCATGTTTTTTAATGAATGAAAATCTTTGCATAACATCCATTAATGGATGTATATCATTGTTTGAAGGTTGGGTTCCAAAACCAGTTCATATTATTGATCAATATGTTTTTTGTGGCTGCTCTTCCTTGAAGCAAATTATCTTGCCTTCATTAAGTCCATATCATTTGTGATTATACTTTTGGTGAGTGCACTTCATTATCAACGATAAAAATGTCATTAAAAAAAAAAAAAAAAAAGATGGGACGATATGTTTTCATTAATTGTTCATCTCTTGCTGAAATAACAATTCCTTCAGACATGAGAGAGATTTGAAGGATCTTTTTCATGTGGATGCTCGTCATTGAAAAAGTTGGTCATTCCTTCGTTTATTAAATCAATTGAACAATCATGCTTTTAAAAAAATTACTCGTCTTTAATTGATGTTTCTATTCCATTCTATTAAGTTGGAAACTTTTGATCATTATTGATCATTGAAATAATTAACTATTCATTCTTCTGTAGCAGAAATTGGAGATAATGCTTCACAATGAGTGCTTTTCTCTAGTTAAGATCGTGATTCCAAAATCAGCAGTTTCTTTAGGAAGATGTTGCTTTGGCGCTTGCTCTTCATTTACTTTTTGTGTTTTTCATTATCCTTTCTTCTTTGTAGTTAATTGAACGGAGAGCTTTTGATGGATGTTCAGCTTTGGAAAAAAAAAAATGCCAATTCTTGACTCGGTTGATTCAATTTGAATGTCTGCTTTTAAATGATACAAAGCAATGAAAGAATTGATTGTTTTTTCATCATTGGATTTGAAATATTTTTTGCATTGATCCAAATATCGCTGTTATACAACTTTGATTTTAATTAGATATCATATAAATACCATACACTCTTTTTTAATAAATATTGGTTTTATTTTATGAAGATATAATCAATTTTAAGATATCATTAAGTTATATGACCAAATAAGAATCTAATAATGCTTTTTTCTTTAATATATCTATTTTGGAACCTAATTAAGGCATCAAATGAAAAATATGCTTATTGTATGAATTTATTAAGGGAGAGAATCCCTATAGATAAAAACCAAAAGGAAACACACAATATAATGAAAAATTATATTCGATATTTTAACAATAACCCACCAAACTACAAAGAAAAGGAACAAATTTGTTTTAAAAACAAAGAATTATTTGAAACAGTAGCAAATGACTTATTACAATACGTCCAATTACAAAATCAAATCACTACTAAACAAATGGTGAGATGCATTTCTCGTAATCTTCCACTTTTTGCATATACTGTTGTTTCTATGGCCAATAATAACAAATATTCAAGGGCAATTGAAGAAATTAGACGAGAATTTCTTGCCGAAAAAACTAATCCTTTTCCGCAACAAAATACATTTGGGAAAAAATATGTTCTTCCGCAAGTTCGCCGAACAGATTTAGAAAAAGAATATTTTTTCCCTGATGATTTTGAAGAACACTTAGAAGAACAAAATGAGGACGATGCATTTATGGCATACATTGAACAAGATCCAATGTATAATTTTATGTATTAAAACATCAACAAATTATTTAATATAATATTTATTACTCTTTCTATAAGTTTAAAAAATGAGAAACCTTTGTCATAAATAAATAGCGAAAATATATTTAGTAATTAAAAAAAAAGCTAGCTTATATCATTGTTAAAATGGCAAGGACTAACCAAACTGCTGCAGCTATGATTTGTAAAATTCCAGTGGCGATTCCAAGGTCACCGCAAATTCCAAGAATTCCAAATCCCATTACGAGATAAACTATTGGTTTAATGATTCCATGATCAAAGTTTTCGAAAATTTTAACGTCCACCATTGCTAATATTTCAACAACTGTGAAAAATATCGCTAAGAAGAGCCAACAAAGTACACCCATATTAATGTAAAACCATATATTCGCTTTAATAATATCTGGCTTATATCCAGTGTGAATAGACCAATGAGTGCTTTTTGAAAGGAAGTAGCACTCAGTACAAAATGATAATAACAAACAGAGGATTGTGTAAATACGAAGAATTGTGATAAAAATTGCTGGAAGTTTTAATTCCATTTTTTTTATGAAATGCTTTTTGAATTCAAATAGCATTCAATTTCTTTTCGAAAATTTTATAAGTTAGTTTTTATGAATTTTTAATAACTAATTTATGGTATTTGTTTAAAGTAGAATTAAAAAAAAATCTTCACTTTCTGAGAACAATAATATGTCGCTAATCTGTTATTCAATTTTTCAAAGATTTTTTCCAATCCGCTATTACATTTCAACTCAAAAAAAAATTGTTAATTGCTATAAATATAAAAATTTTAAATTTTAATGTTTAATACCATCAATGATGAAGAATATACTTGCGATTAATTTTTCAATGGAATTCTTATTAAAAAGTTTCTTTAATAGAAAATTGAAATCATTCAAAAAGCAAACAAAGCTAAAAATGGAATTAAAACTTCCAGCAATTTTTATCACAATTCTTCGTATTTATACAATCCTCTGCTTACTATTATGCTTTTGTACCGATTGCTACTTCCTTTCAAAAAACACTCATTGGTCTATTCACACTGGATATAAGCCTGAATATTGGTATATTAATTTAGACTTTTACATTAATATGGGTGTACTTTGTTGGCTCTTCTTAGCGATATTTTTCACAGTTGTTGAAATATTAGCAATGGTGGACGTTAAAATTTTCGAAAGTTTTGACCATGGAATTGTTAAACCAGTAGTTTATCTTGTAATGGGATTTGGAATTCTTGGAATTTGCGGTGACCTTGGAATCGCAACTGGAATTTTACAAATCATAGCTGCAGCAGTTTGGTTAGTCCTTGCCATTTTAACAATGATATAAGTTAGCATTTTTTATTATTGCAACATTTTAGGATTTCTAATTATAATAAATATCACAAAAGATAAAAATGCAGTTTTTTCAATTTATGATATTGTTGAGAACTTTAATAAAGTATAAATTATGATTTCAATAAATTTATTTACAAAAAAAATACAAAAAATTATATTTTTGGTTCAACGTCAAGCTCAGATAGCCAAGATTGCTTTTCGGTCTCAACTATTGGACGATTTACACATGTATACATATCATTAATTCCTCTTTCAATACAAATTTCTCTTACCTCTGGAGTTAATTCGCCTTTGAGTGAAAGTATTATCATTTCGAGCGACAATACACCAATTGTCCTCTTAGAGAGCTCTTCCCAGTCAGGGTTTTCTTGTTTGGCATCGCTGGCAATTTTTTCATATTCATCCTTGAGCCCTGGAACATGAAAGCCATCAATTAATAGGGGTACATAGGAGTACATCCGAGCATGATCAGGCTTGATCAACACTGCAAATCGGATATCCAATCGCATTACATTCCACTCCTTCATGTACATTGCCGTTGTTGCCCGATTAGTTGCTATTGCAAAGTTTGCTTTTGTATACCAGCGATGGTTTGGAATAATTGATTGGTTATATGAACGATGCGATAATGTGAAGTATGTTAATGCATCAGAGAATTGGCGATTTTTTAACGATTCGCGACCTTTGTTAAGCCACTCGTTACTCAATTCAAACATCTTTTTTTTGTATTGATTTGAGTGGTCATTTGCAATATCTGGAACCTTGGAATTAAATTCAACTGCTCGAAAAGATCTTTCTTTGAGGAATTTCGCAGCTTGAATAACTAATGATGGCCATTCGTATATCATAGACATGAGAAGCTTTGGGCCTTCTTTCTTCATCATCATGCAATCGATAACAAATGGATTTGTAGACTTGATTTTCTGAAGTTTGACCTTGAACGATGAAACTGAAGTTGAGAAAGTGAGAACAAGATCGACAAACGCCCAAATATCTTCTGTTTGGTGATAGGCTGTTTCGAATAAGGCTTTCAAATGCTCAATCTTACGTATTGGTGCAGCGTAAACATGACGGCGAAGTTTACCTAAAATTTTTACGTAAAAAACCGCTAAGTACTCTGGATTCGTTTCTCCTGATGGAGTTGGTTTTGTTAACTCTTCTGGATAAATTCTGCAGATTTCTTCTGCTGCATAAGTAGCAACGTCATCTTGTTCGGATTGAAAAGCAAGATCAAGAATAAAGCTAAGGACTAATCGAATATCTTCAGTTTCTGTTGGCTTATATTTATAGGCGTATGAGAGTAATTCACGGAAAAGGCAAATATCCGAGTCGCCGTCAATTAATTGATTTATCGAATGAATCATTTGTCGCCAACCGAGAATTGAATCTGGGCAGGTTTCTATTGCTTTTTTTGCATATCCTTTGCATCCTGGCTTACCTGGGCCAACCTTAAAAGAAAGTTTTGCAAATTCACGCGCAGCTTCAGCTGGGTTATTTTGAATTAGCTCTTGCGATGGTTCAAAACCATCAAAAATGTGAAATCCCCCTTCATTTGAATAAGGCGTATCGCTATTTAGATGACCATCCACCATATCAAGAAATTGATTGGCTGCTTGCTGAAACAAATTCCAATCCATGAAATTAAAAGGTTTAGACCAATGTTGCTCAGAAAACTTTATAATAACATAAATTTTTCTCACAATTTTTTGATAACAAAATTTGTAAAAATAAATGTAGATGTCTTCAAAAATTGTCATGGCAAATTAATAGTAATCATATATTTGAATATTATATATGGTAACAATCAGTTTAAAAATCTAATTTCCAAATTATCAATTACTGATATCTCAAACATATTTATCTTTTTTATGTTTAGTTTTTCTGATTTTAATATGTCTAAAAAGAAGGATGCTAATGGGGATTTTTTTCTAACTTTGGGGGATTATTAAATCTTTGTGGATGATTTTGAGTAGAAGAGAATTGATAAATGATCTTTTGTATTCCGTTTTCAAAAAAAAAAAAAAAAAAACTTCAATATTAATACAGCAAATGAGTCTGTGGAAGAAGGATCAGCAACTCTTGGAATTGCCAGAAATATTAAAGATAACAATCATCCTGAGAAAGAAAGAAATATATGAAGAGGCAATTTACCAAAAGGAATGATGCTGGTGTTTATTTATGCAAAAGAAGGGTATTTGATCGACGCTTATTATAAATGCTTTCATAATGGAAGTGAAATCAAGCCAGTAAAATAAAGGTTAGATGATCTAGTAGGCTAATCATGAGATATTATTGGACAAAAATCACTTTTTAATGAAATCATTTAACTAAAACAACAAGAATTTATTGTGACGCACATTATTGAGACAACAATAGATACATATTTAATATTTGGTTTAATTACATTAAAGTTTGTTGAATACTAGTTATGAGCAAGAAATTCAGAAAGTTCATAGAGTATAATTCTTGAATTTTTATTTGTACCGTTTGAACTAACAACGTATGATTTCGAAACTCAATATTCTTTTTTCACTGATATCAATGAAGTTGATTTGTAATAAGGCATGATTGAATCAATTTGGAATTGTAATAAAGCATGATTTGGATATGCGGCGTTAAAATAGTAATATGATTTTTGGTTCAATTATTTGAGATTCTGAAATAAGAAAATGTTGAGAGATGCAACTTCTGTAATTTCAGTATACAAATATAATGATTGAAGTTTTTTAGAAGAATTTTGAAGGCAATGATTGGAATAAATCACAAATACCTTTTTGATTTTTTAAAATATTTATATAATAAATTTGTAATGATTGTAGGAAAAAATAAAAATGATGATAGATCATCTAAACAATTTTCATGCTAAAAGGATTCCTTTGATTATAGTTCAAGAAAAAATATCTTTTTCTAAAAGTGTAGACAATCGTTGATAATTTAAACGTTCAATTGTCAAATCAGCCTTGCTTTTTGATGTTATACTTTCTGAATCTTAAGTGAATATCCTTTGTTAACTAACTGCCAAAAAAGGTAATATTTATGGTTGGAACATTCGGCATGGCTAGTGGCCAAATAATATTTAAACTTAAGTTTGCAATGTTGTTTTTTCAAATCTTCATTCTTTATAATGAAAAAGTTCCTTTTTTCTGAATAGTCAAAATTTGATTATAAAATGTTTCTCATCAAAAAGTGGAGAAATATATGGATTTTAAAGGTTTTCTTGATCATGCAAAATTGATTCCGACAAATGATATCAACTCAGATCTTAATTGCCTTGAAGAACTCTTTCGGAAATCGTCGATTTATTTCGATTTTTGCTATTCTTGGTTTATTATATTAATCAAAAAAGGTCATACCAGCGAAATAATCAGCAAATTAGAACAAATTGTTCAAAACGAGATTCAGCCAAACAGATATTTACCTATACTAGATATAATTCTAACATACTCAGATCCAGAAGAATCATCTGTTTTTATAACTAGTCTTGTTTCTTCTTATACAAAATTTGATAACATATCTTCTTCAGTTTTAATTCATCCCAATTTTCACAAAATTAAAACTCCACTTCTCTCAAAATTATTTAACATTTTCCCGAATAAATCTGAAGATTGGCAGATTATTCAAATTCGCGACAACCTTTTATTTCGGTGCATATCAGCGGGAAATCAAAATAAACTTGCATTAAATTGTCTGATGCGAATACCAGCTACGTACTCAAACTCTTTTTATCAAGAATTTTTAAAAATTGCAACTTACTTAATAGAAAGTGGTTGTAAGGATCCACTTTTATCAACTTTAATAATCAATTTAATTTATATTACTGACTCTAAAGAACCACTTGTTCATATTCTTGCTAACTCATCACTTCCTGTTCCACAACTTTTTATTGATTATTTGTCAGAAGATCAAGTTTTTCTTGACAATCAAGCAATTCCCGAATTTAACAAGTCATTAATTTTTGATGGAGATTTTGCATCACTTCCACCTTTTTTACGAAAACGAAAAATTTTACCATATTTAACTAAACTTGATGGCCCACGTTTATGCAGGTTACCTCCTAATCAAAAGAATAGTCAATGGAATACCATAATCAACCAAAGAATTCACGAAGAAATTGATCCAAAAATGCTCCATGACTATCTTCTTTCATCATACAAATATTTTCCACTTGAATCTCCTTTCAGATATACATTACTTGCTAATGCTGCCTATTCGGATCCGAATTTAATGAATGGCTATTATTCACAATTCTCAGAACTTAATCCAGGCGCAAGAGTTGATTATCTTCTTGCTGCCAGCAAAGGTCTTGAAAAACTTTCAATCAAAGATTCAAGTGCAGCAGTTGTCACTTTTCCAGTTATACGATCAATCCTCGACATGTGTAGTGAAAAGCTTGTTAGGAATTCCCTTCTAAATACCATAGCTCGTGCTGTTGGAGACGGAAAAATTGACGCAGAATTTGTTTGGCGTGATTATCATTCAATACGAACCGTTCCAACTGAAGGATTAGAATTTGAAGACCTCGTGCATTATTCAGCAATAGCGTTAGATGATCCTTTAGACTCAGATGTTGCTGAATCGTTATTATTAGAACTTAATAAAAAAGACAGCAATTCCGTTATTTCCTCCCTTTGGCGCCTACCCACTGAAATTATACAAAAACACTCATCTATAGCTGATTTGATGCCGAAGGAAAGTCCATCAGATTCTATGAAAGATGATCCTCTTCCACAGATTATTCATGAAGAACTTCAAAAGGAACAAACTACTCAAAGAATGCTTCAAATAGCAACTGCTTTTGTTATGTTTTATGACATCTTTGAAGCGAATAGTAAAAAGACAAATTCAAAGCAAATTAAAATAATTAAATTTGCTTTCCAAGATTGGATGAGAATTTTAATGAAAGCTGGTGAATGCGTTTTTGAAATGAAGATAGATAAAACTTTTTATGAAGAAGTTATAAATCAATTCAAAAAATCGGATAATGAAAAGGTTCGCTTTTCTTGTGGTTTTGCAATCGCTCTATTTTTGTCGTATCGATTAATTGACCCTGTAGCTGAGTTTTCTTTATGTGAAGACATAAGGAAGGCTTGTCTAGAGGACAAGTCAAATATTGTTAGATTGATATCTTTGTATGCAGCTTCATTGTGCCCACCACCAAACTATAATTCTGAAGTATCTGTTAATCAATTTATTAAAACTATTGTTGACCGCGGCAGAGGACATAATTGTGTGGAAGATCTAATAGGAATCGGATATTGCATTCGTTCATGGTTTTCACATATCGTCAAACTTTTGAATGATAACCAAAAATGGAAAACATCCATGTATCTTTGGCCATTCCTTGCCGATATTGACGTCTTTCTAAACATCAATCAGATTACAATCATCGAACAAGACGAAATCGGCATAGCCCAATTTATTTATCTTCAACGATCAAATCCAGAATTCGACAAAATGGCTGACCAATTTGCTTCAAGCGATAACGTGAAATACGATACCCTTCTTGTTTCCGTTTGTGGATACGTTCCTTCTCTTGCTTTTCGTATGAATCAGTTCTGCATGGACGAGCGTCAGCGGAAGATTATTTCATCAGCTAACAGCAATGAATTTGATCTTATCAATCAATTACTTTCACGAGAGCGACAGTCACATCAGCCTGTTGAAAAAAGTGAGAAAGCGCAAAAGTACGCACGATCAATGACAGAGAAGCTAAAATCAGATTGGATGAATATGGAAGATAGCGAAGTACAAGTTATCTTAACAGCTTTGTCTGCTTCACAAATAGGAGACATTATCAAAGATGAAGACCAAGATTATGCACTTTTTACTTCTATCTCAAAAAGATTGATACCTGACACAGCTAGACTTCTTGCAGCTCACAGATGGTCCAATGAGATGATGAAGAGAGTGAATGATGTGTTTTCTAACGATTCTTTTTCAGCACTTGTTACTGAAATGTGCAGAATTAATGCTAAAATTGAGAGATTGGCCGATCTGGTCGTTTACCACAACATGAATGAATTATTGAGTGAAGAAAAAAGTGTTTTATTACTTCCTTCCTATCTGGCTGAAATAACTCCCATGAAGGATACTATAGTTGACTATGGAAAGCAGATGCCTTTATTTGCTAATTGCTTGATTTTGATCAATCCTTCATTTTTCGAGTCTAATGAGGAACAGTTTTCAAATGTTTTTGATTAATAATTTTTATTTATTTATTTATTATTATGGTTATAAATAAAGATATAGATTTCATCTAAATAATTTCTATTCATGAGATTATTCTACTGAATTTGATGTGATGGGAAAAGATGCTTTTCACCTGACTAATCGCCATTTTATTCATTGATGATTCATTTCTTTGTAAATTAAATACTCAACCATAGTATTTACATATGATTTGATATGTTAATGAAATCTTATTTCTATTGTAATTAATTTTACAATATTCAATTTTGATTATTCACAAAAAAAGATCGTTTAGGTTTACTTTTACCATTTTGGTGACGGTTTTGATGAATTGTAAATTCAAATGTAATTGAATTTCATTTCAATTTTTTTTTACAATGAGCTTTGAATCTTTTCAAAAAGTTTGCTCTCTAAAAAGCGATACAAGCTTTTATTGATTTTATAAAATGATGGACCCTTTATTAAGTGCTGACAAGACTCCTCTTGTTTTTGGAACAGATACAGAAATTTCTTCTTTCACAGATGAACCTACAAACATTGAAGGTGAAAAGAAAAAAAGAATATCTTTTTTACCAATTGCAGCAGCAATCCTTTTTGCAGTATTATACATGTTACCAATAATGAAATCAAATCCAACCGCGCATTCTTGTCTCGCAATTTTAGTAGTTGCATCATTCTTGTGGGGAACAGAAGGTATTCCTGCATATGCAACAGCGTATTTAGTTCCAGCTTTAAGTGTTTGGCTTCAGATATCAGTAGATCCAGAGACTCACTTGCGTGTTCCTGGGCCAGATGCAGCACAGAGCTTTTCATGGAAATTTATGGATCCAATCATATTTATTTTCCTAGGTTCAATGACAATGAGCGAATGCTTGTCAAAACTTCATATCACAGACCGAGTTTCACAATTTGTATTTAAACGATTGTCAAAAAATCCAAAGTTTATTCTTTTAACTCTGATGATCATGAATTTATTTATTGCAGCATTTTTATCAAATGTGGCATCGACAACCCTCGTTTTAACTTTTTCAATACCAATTATAAGATCGCTTGATCCAGATGATCCATATATAAAAGCTCTTCTCTTTGGAATTGCATGGAGTGGAAATGCAGGAGGAATGCCAACTACGATTGCTTCACCTCAAAATGTTCTTGCTCTTGATTATATGCGAGGTTCTGAAAACGATAATATATCTTTAATTGAATGGATGGCATTTGGATTTCCTGTTTCATTATTAATATGCATTTCAGAATGGGTTTACTTAATACTCCGATTCAAACCAAAACGCGCAATGATCAATGTTTCAGAAAATACTAATAATTTTGATCCATGGGGCATAAAGCACACATATGCTGTAGGAATTACGGTATTAACAATTGTTCTATGGACTCTTGAAGAGAAATTACCATCAATTTTAGGTCATACTGGAATTACGGCACTTATTCCAGTTGTTTGCTTCTTTGGAAGTGGAATGCTGTCAATTGAAGATTTTCATTCTATTAGATGGTCTACATTATCATTAATGGGTGGAGGTTTAGCATTAGGCGAAGCGATGAAAGTTTCTGGCTTGCTTGATCTTATATCTTCATCATGTGGAAAATTTTTGAAGAAAATACCAATGTGGCCTCTTCTTGCAGTTTTCTTGATAATTATTGGAATACTGGCTTCATTGATCAATTCAACATCTGCTGCTTCAATTATTTACCCAGTTATCGAAACTTTATCTAGCCCTACACATCATACAGCGCTATTTGTTACTCTTTCAGCTTTAATGATCAGTGGCTCTCAGCTCTTCCATATATCTTCATTTCCAAACGCTCTTGTTTCTGGAGTTTGCAAACACTTACCTGGTCAGCCAGATCAAGTTACTCATTTCACATTTTTAGAAGGGCCAGAGTTCTTTATTGTTGGATGGCCAACTCTATTTTCATCTATGTTAATTATATCTTCAGTTGGTTATGGAATTACATTTGCTATGAAACTTTAAAAAGAAAGAAAATATTATTTTCAATAAAAGAAGTGTACCAAATAAACAATATTGTATGCTAACGTTATCAATTGGATTTCATTATATTTATCACTTTGGATGAATATAGCATTTTATACTTGATAGAAAATAAATAGTGGTTTTTTAATGCTCTGACTTTAATATAATTTCTTTATATTATTATATTCAAAATACCTCCAAAAATATTATTTAAATTAAAGTATCACAGATAATATATATTATTACTAAAGTTTAACCACATCATTATTTCTTATTGAATCATTACTTCAACAGACTTTTTTTGACTTTTAACTAACTTCGTATAAATGTCATCATGATTATTGACCTTCAACAAAAGTTTGGCCCATATTAAATAATTATATCTTAACAACATTAATTTTAAAGGTATACTCACTCAATTTCATTCTTAGGAAATCGGATTTGCCCGTAATCAGATTGGCCCACAGCAGTTAAGGTCAAAATTGGCCTTTATCGTTCTTTAGAAAATAAAAGCTTGGAACTTTTTCGCACTTTTTCAAAAAATACCATTAGTAGCTACTATTTAATTATTATAATGTATTTAATTCCGTATGATCAAACATTTCGATGATATTATTAATATTTGAAATTATTTACAATAGAAATCAATAAATAATCTAATTAACATAAACGATACTGTATTGTATTTATTTTTATGCATCTAGATTGTGCATTTGACTTCTACATAATAAATATATCATATATAATTAGATGATAATTTTCGTTTTCTTTGCTAGTAAGTAACCAAAAGAATGATTAATTGTACTAATTCTTTTGCAATTGTATGCTCATTAATAAATTCTTAAGATAAAGACTAATTCTAACTTAAAATATAATAATTCGTTTATAATTTTTTTATATAGAAAAAAAGCATGAGTAGCTACTCATGGAAAGTAAAAAACCACCATCTTAAGGTGAAAAATTTAAATTTTTCCTGAAAATTTTAACTATTTGCTTTTTTTGATATAATTTTTTTTTATTTTTACATAATTTTTAAGGAATATACGCACTAGTGATCACCACGGGGTTGTGCAAAGCAGAATCGGGTTACTTGAATTGCTGGATGAATCAAGAAGCTATTTGAACTAAATATTTATGAATTATTTAGCTAAATTTGAATGTACATTTTTTATTCAAAAAGTTTAAGAGTTTTCAAAAAGTGGTGTAGAAAAATATGATTACCAGAATATTTCTAAATATTACAATTTGAAAATATTAAAAATAAATGGGGATATTCACAAAAATATTGTTTTTATCACATATTTATCAAAATAACTCAATAAAATATAAAATAATTTAGGGAAAACAAATAACTTTATAAATAAGACGGTTATCATCAATTTTTTCAATGCTTCTTGTCCAAATAATATCAGAATATTTTATTCAAGAATAAACGATGATATCTTAATAATTACCATATAAAATATGATACAATTATAAATTATAAAATTAAAAAATAAAGAAAAATTATTGAAAAAGCCTTTGTCTACCTCTTTCGAAAATTTAATCATTCAAATTTGAAGAAAAAAATCAAAAAATTATATGTGTTTTCGCAAAATTGAATGTCGTAAAAAGGTATGTGGTTTCTTCCTTTTTAAAGTCTTTACAACAAACAATTTATAAAAACTATATTTAGCAGCTTTTAGACGATTTACTTTATTATTCAAGCTGTAAGAAATCGAAATTCTTCTTTTTTTGAAGATAAATAATTATAAAATAAAAAAATAAAAAAAACAAGTGTATTTATGAAATTTAAAAATACAATTATTTTGGATTCGATATCGAATCTGCCAGTATTTTTTTACTTGTTAAAGAATCTGTTATCTTTTGCTCAACAAACGATTGCAATTCAGCAGGTAAAGCTTCCATGGCTTGATCCAAAATCATATTTGTAACTGAATCTGGGTTTAATTCTTCTATTGATTCGTCATCCATTTTTTTTCCACTCATTTTTCGAATAACATCTCTCCAATTTGATTCTTCTACTTTTCTAGAAATAAAATCTCTGATTTTATCAACTTCGTTATTTTTTTCTAAATAATGTAAAACTTTGTTTTGATATTCGTGAATTTCTTCTGGAGTAAACTCTTTTTCATCCATATTATAAAATTTTTAGAAAAATTTTAGTCACTTTTTTCTTTCAAAATTTCAATAATCTTGAATCCTTTGAAAATTTATTAATGTTTGTTTGTCTATGAAAATTTTGAATGATCTAGGCACTTTTTTTAGATAAATCTATAATATCATTTTAATTTAATGTATACAGGAGGTGGAAAGGGAAAAAATCCATCTGCATATCAAAATACAAATCGTAGCGATAGTCGAAGTTCAACTTCTGAAGACGAGGATGTTGACCAATTGCTCAGAGATGAAAGACGTATCGGAGGCCAATCTATCCAAAAACTTGGTGGAAAAGGAAGTGATTATTCCAATAGTTCAGAAAATGATTCGTATGATGATATTGAAGCAGATGACGGTGAACCTTCAATTAATCGTCGAATCGGTCCCCAAACTTACGAAACAGAAGATGCTTTCGTCGTCGATGAAAATGGTAATTCGATGAAACAGACTGTTCACGTTGTTGGTGCATCCAGCAAAGGAAGCTTAAATTCAGATCATTTAAAGGAAGTTTATAACCTTATTAATCCGAATAGTACAAGTTTCCAAACTTTTGTTGGGCCAAAGAGGAAAAAAATTCATAGCGAAATAATTAAACAGAAAACTCAAGATTTAAATATTGAAAATAACTTTGAACGAGATTTGTATAATTGTACAATCAGTAATGAAATTTTGCCATCAGCAATTGAATGGATATTTGCAACTTGCTTTAAATCTAGAACTCATACAGATTCTGATGAACACATGAACGATGAAGATGAAGATGAAACAAATGAAATAAAAGCTCAAAAAAGAATTTTAGAGAAAATATTGAACACAATGTTATCAGAGCCGGATGAAGATGAAAATTTATCTGTTATTTATACTCCTCAATACATTATTAAACACAAATCCGATATTTTTAAAATGGCCAAATCAATTTATACCAACGATGATATATTTACTATTTTGGCAAACCTAAAACGATACAAGTGGCTTTATTATCAATTTTTAACTTTTGAATCGATTCAAAGTTTTTACCAAAATTTCGAACCGAATCTTAAACTTTATATTGAAGATATTATATCATCTTCTGTTTCAAACGAGCTCATTAACGATATGACCCGATTCAATAGTTATAACGATACTAGCGAAAACTCTGGGGGAGCTCAAACTATTTATTCCCAGCAAAAGAAATTATTTAAAGAATTAGTCGATGAATTTCTACTAATTCCAGAAAAAGTTGCCTACAAGCTTTATCTTTCTATGCTTACTACTACCGATCACGCCGAAAGCATTGATCCTCCTGAACCAACTCTTCCACCTGATGTTCGACTTGAATCTTTTCTTGAGAGTAATGATGAATATAGAGAGCTTCTCGAGACAGAAATCAATGCAGGTAAAAACAATTATGATGATGATAATTTTGATATGCATAAAGAAATGATCAATCGTCTCAAAGAGCAAATTATTCGATATGCATCTACAGATTTATCCATTAACCCTATTTTTTTATCAGCAATTCGGGATCAAATTATTGAGAATGTTGTTGTTAGAACATATCCAACTGAGAGAGGTGAAAACAGTTCTACTATGCTTCCATATGGCAAATACGGGCCTGTTAAACGTTTGAAAGAAAAGATGATTTCATCATTCCATCATACAGACGTCTGGCTTCTAATTAAAGAAGCTGAAGAAAAAGGTTTCCTCACTGTCGAAATAGATTATAACCAAGGTATTCAACAATTCTTAGAAGCACTTAAAAAGAAGTATTATTTATCACAATACGGATCTCAATGGGATGATCTTCGTCAAACCATCATGGATCGTGCCTTCAAAAACAGTATTTGGCCACAGTTCAAAAGAGAGACAGAGCAAGAACTTTATCAAAAAGCTGCTGAATCTGTTCGTGATGATGTTGAAGCTGAATTAACTAAAAAGATCACAGCACCACCATATACGAAATTAAGCCCACCCACATCAGGTATTCAAACTCAAGTTGGTGTTACTGTCCTTTCTCTTTGCTATCATCCAGATATACCAAACGAAATTGGTGTTGCTCTTGTAGATCCAATGGGAAATGTTACAAGTCACTTTGTTGAAAATTCATACATGCTTCGTAATCAGCTTCGTCCAGATCAAGTAGCTGAAATGATGAGAAATGAGAAAGGCAGCAAAAAAGGATCTCAAAATCGTCATAACCAAGTCCGAATAGACGAGAAACTATCAATTCAACAAAAAGCTGAATATGATGGAAAGAAACATATTATTCAAACGATTGAAACTGCCAAACCAGATATCATTACTATATGTGCAACTCATTTAAAGTCGAGAGAACTGTTCATGGTTGCTCAAAATCTTGTATATGCAGCAGCTATTCCTCATGAGCAAATCAAAGTTTTATTTGCTCCAAGTGATGCAGCATTAATATATGCTAGATCACGCGCTAGTGAAATGGAACGACTTGATTTATCACAGCAACAACAAGTTAGTGAAACTGTCCTTATTGCAGCCTCAACCGCAAGAAGAGTTCAAAATCCACTTTCTGAATTAACACGACTTTGCACTCAAGAAAAGAATTATTTAGTCAAACTTCCTCTTCATCGCTTCCAGAGTCAATTCCTTAATGAACAAACCGAAACAGGCATTATTTACGAAGCTTGCGAGCTTGCTTGCATCAAAGCCGTTGCAATCAGTGGCGTTGATGTTTCAAAACTTCACTCAATGCATCATCGTGGAGCTCTTCAGTTCCTTCCAGGTTTCGGACCGAAATTTGCTGAATTTATCCTTAAAAAATTCACTTCAACTTCTGCTGATAAAAGATCTATCCGTTCAAGGTTGGACCTTAAATTTGATATGGACGAATGCCCTCGTATTTCAGACAATGCAATTTCATTTCTTCGTTTCCCAGGCCAAATTAAAAAAGTTAAGATTGATGACAGAGATGATCAATCAAAAGGATCAACTAATAAAGAAAAGTTGCTCGATGGAACGATGATTGATATTACAGAGTATCCAATTGCGTATGATGTAATTAAGTATTTCTCAAAGAATGAAAATGGAGGACATAAATATAACCCTGAAACAGAAATTGATGAAAAGAAAATTAGACAATTCTTTATGTCTCCACATCATGAAATCCCAACAGATAAACATCTTGATTTCATTAATAGCGATTTCTATTCTATTCATCATGATGATATGGAATGCCATCATTTGATCAAGTTTATTGCTAAAGAACTTAATATTGGGCCATTCGAAACACTCAGATTCAAAAAGAGAAAGAGAAGTACAGATTTGTATAAACAAATATCACCTCAACTTGAACGAAATGGAATGTTCCGTATCCATGACAGCTTACTTAAATTCAATTATTACGTCAGAAGCATTATTGAATCACCAAATAACTTTTACTGTCCAATGACTGATGTTGAACTTTTCGATGCATTAGTCAACGATCCTTCAATCAAAGAACATTCGGTTTCTGAATTTCGTATTCTTAAATATAATCAAAATGATAATTCGTGCCTTGCAAGAACTCAAAACAGCGATGTTGATGCTGTTGCTACAGATCAATTTACAGCTTTCAGTGAAGATAAGGATATTCAACATATAAGAGAAAAACTTTTCCCTGGAGCAATTTTACAAATCGATAAAAGCCAAATGAAATTAGTTGTTTCTTTCAATCAAAGTGAATTAGAAAATATGAAGAATTTCGATAAATTGACTCCATATATTGATAATAACTTTGATTTTGAAGGAGAAGCTGAAGCTCAGAAAAAGAGAAAAGAAGCAGAGAAAAATAAGCCGCATCGTTATTTCTTGCGTCTTATTGAAGATGAACACTTTAGAAATAAGACCCCAGAGCAAGCTGAAATTGAATTAATGACATTACCAGTTGGAGATTATATCATCCGACCATCAACGAGAGCTACCAATAATGATAGACTTTCTTTAATGATCAAATTCCCAGGTAAAAACTATGGAATTTATGAAATTATTGAAAGAGGAAAGAAAGGCAAGTTCGATTTAACTCTTGGAAATAAACTTTCAATTGACTCCAACGAATACGATGATCTTGAAGAAATTCAATGGAACTTTGTTCAACATATTCAAGAAAAATTGGCAAAAATTGTCCAACATAGAAAATATGTTGAAGACTTTGATACGGCTTTCAATCAAATAACAGCTGATAGACAGGCAAATCCAAAATCTATTCCTTACAGAATTACTAATGATCCAAACATCAAAAGCTGTGTTTCATTTATATGGCTTTATAAAGATGGAACTTTGGTTCAGGAGCCAATTAGACTTACTCCTAATGAATATAGATATAGACATCAATCTTTCAGTTCTCTTGATAAAATTATCAATCATTGGAAAGAAAACAAGTGCAGATTACCAACCGAGGAAGAAATGAAGACTTTTAGGTTGCAAAGATTACTCACTGATGCCGAAGAAGAAAAGAAGAAAGAGGCTGAAGAAAAGAATAATCAAACTGTTAGATCTTATGGTGCAATTTAAAAAATATTTATTTTATTATTTTTTTTTTTTATAAATAAAGATTAATTTTGACCATATTTTTCGTTTCTTTTTAATATATTTGAACCAATTGAGAATAGGAATCTAGAATGGGTTTGATAATATCGAGAAAAATAACAGCATTTTGAGATAAAGTAGATCTAAATTCGTTATAGAGATGTTTTTTTAAATGATTGCTTTTTTCCTCCTATAATGGGTAAAAGTTGATCATATTGTATAATATAAATGAATAAACCATACGACAAGATAATTATATAATTAGGTGAAATCTTGATGATTAAAAGAATCTCATCATTTTAATAAATGTCGGAAATCAACATCAAATGAAAGTAGTTCTTCTTTTTTTTTTATTTAATGAAGGAAAATAACAAGTTAATTCGATTTTATAAAACTATATTAACAATCTTTTCAATATTTTTCAATCATTTTCAAAGCTTTATTGGTATTGTTTTTTCTTTTTCCAAAGATATCTTAACTTAAAGTGGATAAACAAAACGAATAACTGGGTAAAATAATTATTTTCATCATTTTTTATCAATTGGGTGAAATAAGCATTCTCAATAAAATAGATGGTTGGCTCTCTTTAAAACTGATTTTTTTCTTCTTAATTCATTCAAAAAAACTCAAAAAAAGCGATAAAATTGAATTCAAATAAAATGAATTTAAAATCCCCTGTTTTAGATTCAACCAAATCACTTAGTTTTAGTTATCCGATTAATAACGAGTATCCAAATT
>JAPFFF010000273.1:0-28234 GCA_039105265.1 Tritrichomonas musculus | reverse complement strand
AGTAGAGATCATTTAACAAAATGAAAATTTTCAAGCAACAAAGGTTCAAGTGACATTTATTTCTATGAAGAAGTCGATTTCGACTTTTAGATTTATATAATATTTTAGAATTGGTCAGTCATTAATATGAATTATCGATTATTCGAGAAATTATTCATCTATATATTCCAAAAAAAAAAAAAAAATGACTTTCCTGTTTCACGAAATATAATGCCGAATGTTTTTAATTATGTAATATTTCAGAGACATTCCAAAAGTAAAAGATAAGCATTTCATTACACAGTATTCTATTAAAATTTTTGTAATGATTCATTAATTTATGTTAAATATAGCATTCAATCCAAAAAAAAAAAAAAAAAAAAAAATATCGTAAAAAGAGTTTAATTATAATTATTATTCAAATGCTGTATTTCGTCTAGAAATTCCAAGAAATTGATCTGTAAATTCTTCTGGCTTTGATATATTTTTCAATGATCCGCAGCCAATAAAGATGTTTTTTCCTATCAATTCAACCGATGGATCAATTGACACTGTCTCCAATGATGTGCATTCACTGAAAGCATAGATTCCAATTGAATTAACTGACGAAGGAATGATTATTTCTTTCAATGCTGTACATTTAGTAAATGCATGAGTGCAAATGGAGACAACAGAACTAGGAATTGTGATTTGTTGCAGTGATTTGCAGTCCTTGAAAAGATACGGCTGAATCATATCAAGAGAAGAAGGAATGATGAATTCTTGAAGAGAAGAACAACCTTGGAAACACGATGCTCCGATTGATTTAACAGATGATGGAACAGTGATGCTGACCAGTTCACAACAGCCACGAAAAGACGAATTACCAATTGATTCAACAGAAGACGGAATCACAACTTTAGAAAGCAATAAACAACCACCGAACATGTAGTCACTAATCGATGTTATCGATGAAGGAATTTCAATTTCTTTGAGGAAAATGCAGCCACTAAATGCAGACACTCCAATTTCTTTAACTGAATTAGGAATTGTTATTTTTGTCAATGATGAACACTCGCCAAATGCAGTGTCACCGATTGTTTCAGTTGATGAAGGTATTTCGATTTCTTTCAATGATGTGCATCCACAAAAAGCAAAGTTTTCAATGCACCTAACTGTCTCTGGAATAGATATGCTAGTCATACATGGCCAGCCTTTGAATGATGACTTTAAAATAGAATGAACATCATTCACAATCACAATGTTTTTGAATGATGAGAAAGGTCTCATATCAAATTGCTTTATTACATCTCCTGATATGAAAATAACAAGGGTGTCAAGTGAGTTGCATTGATGAAAAGCGTTTGGACTTGAAATTGTTGTAATTGGATCCATTGTTACTTCTGATAATGAAGTGCACTTTGCAAATGCAAAAGGTCCAATGGAAGTCACTGTGGAAGGAATTAGTAGTGATTTTATTGATTTGCATTTACTGAAAGAAAGACTTTCAATCGACGTTACTGAAGAAGGAATGATTATATCATTCAATTTAGAACAGCCTTTAAATGTGCCTTCTTTAATGGCTGTAATTGATGAAGATATTGTAACTTTATTCAAAGAAGAACAATTATTGAATGCATATTCTTCGATGACTATTACAGAATTTGGAATTTCTATTGTTGTAAGTGACTGGCATCCTGAAAATGCTTTTCGTGAAATTGTTTTTACTGATGATGGAAGAGTTATTTTAGTGAGTGACAAACAATTAGAAAAGCATTCAGGATTAATGGTTGTTATATAAGATGGAATGTCTATTTCTTTCAGTAATGTACAATTTGCAAAAGCTCTATTTTCAATTTCATCTATACTTAAAGGAATTGAAATTTGAGCAAGAGATGAGCATCCTTCAAATGAGCTGGATTTAATTGTATGCATAGAAGGAGAAAGAGTAATCTCCTTTAATGATTTGCAATCAAAAAATGATCCAAAATAAACATTTGATATTGAAGAAGGAAGTATCAATTTTTCAAGTGACGAGCATTTATTGAAAGCACCATTTTCTATTATCAATAAAGAGGAGTTTGGCTCAAAAGTTACTTGTTTCAATGATGTGCATTGATCAAAAGCAAGAGATTCTATTGAAGTTAAAGATGATGGTATTTGAACACTAGCCAAAGATGAACAATTGGCAAATGAACTCTCTCCTATTTTGGTTAATGAAGAATGATTTTCAAATTTTATTTCTGTTAACGATGAACATTTTTCAAATGCGGATTTCTCAATTTGTTCAACAAATGCAGGAATAGTTATTTCTTTCAATGATGAGCATCCATTAAAAGCGTTACTGTCAATTTTAGTTAAAGATTGTGGCAGTGTTATTTCTTTTAATGATGTACATCCACTGAAAGCAGATGCATTAATCGATGTTACAGATGAAGGAATCATCACTTTTGTCAATGATGTGCAGTCACTAAAAGTATTCTCTTGAATCGAAGCAGAAGAAGGAAAAGTCAAAATTTCCTTAAGTGAAGAACACTGGCTAAATGCACTTTTTCCAATTAACTTCAAAGATGACAGGTCCGATATTTCTTCCAATAATGTGCATCTTTCAAAGCAGCATTCGCTAATCTCTTCAACAGATGATGGAATAGCTATTTGCTTCAATGAAGAGCATCCTTCAAAAGCTTCCTGATGAAGAATGGTTACTGAAGAAGGAATTGTTATATTGGCCAACATTTTGCAGCCTCGGAAAGCAGATTTTCCAATTTCTTTCACTTTTGATAGTATTTGTACTTCCCTTAATGAAGAGCATTTAGTAAACAATGAATTAGAAATAGAAGTGATTGGACAAGAAATTGTAATTTGTAAAAGCGATCTGCATTCGTTGAATGCTGAATTTCCGATCGATGTTATTGAATCAGGGATTGCAATCTCTTTCAATGATGTGCAGCCGCTGAATGCAGACACCTCAATTGACTTAACTGATTCAGGAATTGTTATTTTAGTTAGCACTGAGCAGCCAAGGAATGCAGAGTTTTTGATCACTGTTACTGATGGAGGAATTGTTATTTCTGTTAATGAAGAGCACTCTTTAAATGAATACTCGGGAATTTCTGTCAGTGTTTGTGGCAGCAAAGCCTTTGTGAGTTTTGAACAACTGTCAAAGAGTGAAATTCCAATTGATGTAACTGAAGATTGAATTGATATTGTTGTTAAAGATGAACATCCATTAAAAGCAGCATTGCCAATTTGGGTAACTGAAGGAGGTATTTTTATTTCTGTCAAAGATGAGCATTTCATAAAAGCAAAACTATCAATCATTTTGACTGATGAAGGTATTGTAATGTCAGATAGTGATGAGCATTCACTAAATGCTGATTCGCCTATTATTTCAAGTTTATCTGGTAATTTTATTGATTTTAATGAAGTACATTTTGCAAATGCTGACTTTTCAATCAATTGGACATTAGAAGAAAGTGCTATTTTTGTGATTCTTTGTAATAGATCTATATCAAAATGATGTATTGAATTGCATGTTGTTTGGATAGACAAACGATCGAGTGAAAAACAGTTGTAAAATGCATTTGGATAAACTTTTGTCACATTAACGTTGAGTGAAATAAGTGATAAAGCAGTACATCCTTTAAATGCACTTGAAGCTATTCCAGTCACAGAAGAAGGGATCGCTATTTGAGGAAGATACGTGCATCCTGAAAAGGCACTTTCATCAATATATTTGACTGATGATGGTATTTTAACTTTTAGCAATGATGAACAATCTTTAAATGTCGACTTTTGGATGATTGAGATTGAAGAAGGGACTTCAATCTCGCTCAATGAAGAACACTTTTCAAATGCTGATTCACCAATAAATGTAACTGATTCTGGAATTGTGACATCTGTAAGTGACGAGCAATCATAAAATGCTGAATCTTCAATCTTTTCGACTGATTCAGGAATTGTTATTGATTGAATAGATGAGTATCCGTTGAATGCTGATGAAGAGATTGCTGAAATGTTTTGTAGAAATTGAATGTATATTATTTTTGGAAAAGTATTCATGTCATATATTTGAGTTGATAATTCTTTTGCGTTAAAACTTAAACTATTTAATGAATTGCACTTGTCAAAAGCAGTTGAATTTATAGATGTTGTTAGTGGATCAAATGTAACTTGTGTTAATTTATTACATTTACTGAAAGCAAATTCTTTAACTGAATTTACACTTGAAGGAATTAATATTTCTTTTAATGACTTGCATTCACTAAATGCATACTTTTCAATTGATCCAACTGATTCTGGGATTATTATTTCTGTCAATGATGAGCAGTTTTTAAATGTAGAATCTTCAATTATTTCAATTTTTCCCAAAATAACAATTGTACTTAGTGATGAGCATCCAGAAAAGGCAGAATCTGCAATATATGTAACTGATTTAGGAATTTCTATTTGATGTAATGATGAGCACTTAAAGAAAGCAAACATTCCAATTGATGTTACTGAATCAGGAATTTGTATTATCTCGAGTTTTTTGCATTCATAAAATGTGCTATCTTCGATAGTGTCAATTTGAGCAAGAATACGAATCGAAACTAAATTCGAACAGCCAGAAAATGCTGAACTTCCTATTTCAGTAACTGAAGGAGGAATAGTTATCTCAGTCAATTGTGAGCATCTCCTGAATGCAAATGATTGAATGGATGTAACTGAAGAAGGAATTTCTATTTCAGAAAGATTAATGCATTCGTCGAATGCAGAATCTTCAATCGATGTGATCAAAGATTGTAATTCAAGTTCTTTTAAATATGTGCATTTGCAAAACATGTGTGAGTTAATTGAATCAATGAAAGATGGAATTACAAACTCTTTCAAAAATGTGCAACCACAGAAAGAAGAATCTCCTATATATGACACTGAAGGTGGAATAGAAAACTTTCTAAGTGATGAACAATTACAAAATGAATAGTCACCAATTGATGTAACTGTAGATGGGATATTTATTTCTACTAACGATGTGCATCCTTTAAATGTGTAGTTGTCAATTGATGAGATTGAAGATGGAATTTTTATTTTCCTTAGTGCTGAGCATTCCATGAAAGCTCCTTTGCCAATATAATTGACTAACTTAGGGATTTCAATGTTTTTAAGTGATGAACAATCTGCAAATGCTAATTCTTCAATTTTTGTTACTGAGTATGGAATAACGATATTTTTAATAAATGAGCAGCCTTTAAAAGCTGAATTTGAAATCTCATTTACATTTTGAGAGAGAGTAATGTGCGTAATTGATGAAAAAGCTGACATATTAATTTCATTCAGTTTTTCTTCTTTTGTTTTAATAAACATTTCCTGAAGTTTTGAACATTTTTCAAATGCTCGTGGATTAACTCTTGTCTTATAAGGATCAATAGTAATATGATTCAATGAAGAGCAATTAGCAAATGCAAGTTTTTCAATAGAACCCAAAGAAGGAGGAATAATTATTTTCTCCAGTGAAGAACATCCACAAAAAGTTTTCTCTTCTATTTTTTGTAGTTTAGATGGAATGTTCATTCCCTTCAATTTTGTGCAATTTTCAAAGGCCGAACATCCAATGATTTTCACATTGGAAGGAACTGAAATATATAATAATGATGTGCATTTTTTAAATGCTTCCTCATTAATTGTGTCAATAGACGGAGGAATAGTTATACTTTGCAATTTGGTGCATTCAGCAAATAATGATACTTCAATTGATGTAATTGAAGACGGAATTCCAATTTCGGTCAATGATGAACATTTTGCAAATGCAGAACTCTTTATTTCCCTAACAAACTTGGGAATTATTATTTTATTAAGAGATGCGCACTCATAAAATGCTGACTTTCCAATTGTTGCTACTGAATCTGGAATGGAGATATGTCGAATATTTGACAATCCTTGGAAAGCAGAATCCGCTATTTCTGTGATATTTTCGGGTATCGTGATATTGGTGATTGTAGAGAACGGTTGAAAGTCAAATCTTTGAATTGATGTTTGTGTTGTATTAATAATAAAATGCTGAAGATTTGTACAATTTAAAAAGGCTTTTGGATCAACTTTTGTCTTATATGGATCAATTGAAATTTGCTTTATTGATGTGCAGCCACTAAAAGCAGATTCGCCAATTGATAATAAAGAAGGAGGAATCAATATTTCAGTGAACGATGTGCATTTGCTAAATGATGAATCGCCGATGTATTTCAATGACAAAGGAATGATTATTTCTCTCAATTTTGTGCATTCATTGAAAGCATAATCTTCAATTTTGGTCACCAATGAAGGAATAGAAAACTCTTCTAATTTCGTGCATCTATCGAAGCAGAAAGATCCAAATGAAGTCACTGAAGATGGAATTGAAATATTTTTCAATTCTGCACAATGGAAAAAGCAATAATCACCAATTGTAACAACAGAATCTGGAATTGTTATTTCTGTTATACTTTTGCATTCACTAAATGATGATTTTCCAATCGATGTAACTGAAGAAGGGATCGTTATTTTACTTAAATTCAAACATTTTTCAAATGCAGAATCTTCAATCATTGTCACTGAAGAAGGAATCGTTATCTCAGTAAGTGAGACGCATGTCATGAAAAGAGACTCGCTAATTGTCGAAATTGGAGATTCGAACTCAACTTCTGCTAAGAACGAGCATTCTTTAAATGCAGATTCTTTAACTTCGGTTACTGAAGATGGAATTTTGATGCTTACCAAATTTGAACATCCAGAAAATGCTGACCTTTCAATTGAAGTTACTAAAGGTGGAATTGTTATATGTTCCAATATATCACAATTGGAGAGTAAAGAAGGACTAATTGTTGTTAATAATTCAGGAATTTCGAATTTATTGATATTTAGGCATCCTTTGAAAGCTGCTTGTCCAATTGATGTCACTGAAGACGGAATTGTTATCATTTCCAAAAAGCGACAGCCTCTAAATGCAAAGTCGCCAAGAGAAGTAACAGAACTTGGGATTTTGATTTTCTTTAATTTAATACAGCCTTCAAATGCTGACTTTCCTATCTTTGTCACTGATGAAGGAATTGAAATGTTGTCCAATGATGTGCATTCTTGGAAAGTTGACTCATTTATTTCAGTTATCGATTGAGGAATTGATATTTTTCGTAATGATGTGCATCTTCTAAATGAAGAACTTCCCAGATGAACAACTGAAGAAGGAATAATAATCCTCTTTAATGACGAACATTCACTGAAAGCTGATTCTCCAATTGAAGTGATATTTGATGAAATACTTATTCTTTCCAATGACGAACAACCTGAGAATAGAGAACCACTGATCTCAGTAATTCGAGAAGGAATTGACATACTTATTAAAGAAGAACAGTTATTGAAGACAGATGTTCCCAAAAATTTAACTGATTCAGGAACTTCTACCTTAGAAAGACATGAGCACATTGCGAATGCTGAATTTTCAATCGAAACAACAGACTTTGGTATGACAACTTTAGAAAGAGAAGAGCAAAAATAAAAAGTAGATTCAGCAATCAATGTAACTGAAGAAGGAATTTTAATCTCTGCAAGTGATGAACATTCACTGAATGCTGACTTTCCAATGGATTTAACAGAAGTCGGAATTATTATTTTATGAAGTGCTGAGCATTCACTAAATGCAAATTCACCAATTGATGTAACTGATTTTGGAATATTAATGTTTTCAAGTGATGAACATTTATTAAATGACAAGTATCCAATGGTTGTAACTGAATCAGGAATGACAATATTCTTAATAAATGAGCATCCACTGAAGGCTGAATCAGATATTTCAGTGATGTTGTCTGAAAGAGAAATTGTTGTTATCATTGGTAATGTTGAGATTTCAATTTCGTGTAATGAGCTTTCTGTTGTTTTAATGATCATGTGTTCAAGTTTTTCACATCCTACAAATGATGTTTCATTGGTTTTTGTCTTGTAAGGATCAAGTGTTATTTCCGTTAATGATGAACAATTGGAAAAGGCAGATTCGCCAATCATTGTCACTGATGAAGGAATTGATACTTCTTTCAATGAGGTACAGCCATTAAATGATGATTTGCCAATTGATGTTACAGATGAAGGAATTGATATCTTTTCCAATGATGAACACCCATTAAATGAAAGGTCACCAATTGTTTTGACTGACGAAGGTATGTTTATTTCTGTTAATGAGCAGCATCCACTGAATGATAAATTTGAAATTGAGGATATTGAAGAACAAATTGTAACTTTTTGTAACAAAGAACAACCACGAAAAGTTGATGTATCAAATGAAATTACGGATTCTGGGATTGTTATTTCTTGCAAAGATGAACAAGATTGGAAAACAGAATTACAAATCGTTGTAACTGAAGATGGAATTGCTATTTGAGTCAATGATGAGCATCCTTCAAATGTCATAGTTTGAAGGGAATCAATAGGTGAATTTATTGTGACTTCTGTTAATGATGAACAGCCTCTAAATGCAGAAACTCCAATGGAAACAACTGAAGAAGGAATTGTTAATTTACTCAATTTTGAGCAGCCTCTAAATGCATATTTGCCAATCGAAGTTGTCGAAGAAGGGATTTCAAAACTGGACAATGAAATGCAGCTAGAAAATGTTGATTCTCCAATCGAAACAATAGAAGAAGGAACAATAACTGAGATTAAAGAAGAACATCCACTAAAAACTTCATCTTCAAGAGTATTTACATTCGAAGGAATTTCTATTTTTGCCAATTTTGTGCATCCCTTAAATGCTGAATTTTTGATAGTTGTCACTGAAGAAGGAATTTTAATTTTGTTAAGTAAAACACAATTTTCAAATGAAGATGATCCAATAGAGGTCAATGTAGAAGGAAGTTTAACCGATCTTAATGAAGAGCAATCAGCAAAAGCTGACAAAGGAATAGAAGTGATTGAAGATGGGATTTTTATTTTTTTCAAAGATGAGCAAGATTGAAAAGAAGACTCATCAATTTTCTTGACAGAAGACGGAATTTCTAATTTCGTCAACAAAGAACATTCAGCAAATGCAAATCTGCCAATTTGTACTACCGAAGAAGGAATTGTAATTTCTTCAAGAAAAGTGCAGCCTTTAAAAGATTCGTCATCAATGATTTCAACTGATTGATCAAATACAATAGATGTAATGATTGTATTTCCAACAAGTTCCTCATCGGTTTTCTTTTGTGAGATAGTACAGATAACTTTCAGATTAGACAATTGTTGATTCTTTAATGTTTCAATATCATCAATAATATAACAAAAGTCATCGTTCGGATAATCAATGTGCATGACAACTTTTTCAAACTTTCTCAAAACTTCAGCCAAGTCTGCTGATTGAAGAGATTCATTGAAATACAACATATTAAGAACTGATTGATCAATATCAACTAATTTTAGCTCCATTCTTTGCTTGTCCATTGTGTGAACAATAAATTTTTGAGTCTCTTCAGGAAGGTTGACTATTGCAGTTGTTTTAAGTGCATCAACAATTGTCACCGAAATAAGATTGTCACTCAAAGATAAGTTAAGAAAAGAGCCACTAAAGAGATCACTGCTATGTGATGAGCTATTGTTACTGCTGCTTAATGATGATGATAAAATTTGTGCAAGTGATGCATTCTGAAGCATTCTTAATTCAATCTGTTTAATAAGTAGTTCAATAGAAATCAATGTTTTATCGCAATCAAAAGTTGAATGGTAACTATCAATATTTTTCACATATTGAAAATATCTATCCTTGTCAATTGTTTCAGTTAAAAAGCCACAATCAGTCTTCAATAAATTGACAATCTCTTCAAATGTCGGTCGATCTTTTGGGTCTTCGTCCCAACATTTTTCAATGAGACTACGATAGGAATCCGGGATTGTATCTCTTAAAGGTGGTCTCATGCGATTTGTAATAACTTCAAATATGTAAGATTGAGGCGTGTAGTGGTTCTCAAGCCTTTCTTTTGAAATGATTTCATAAGCCATCATTCCAAATGAAAAAACATCGCATGATTCTGAATAATCATACATTCTCCAAACTTCTGGTGCCATATAAAAATAGGTGCCTTTTGCCGCCGATTGTGATTGGGCTGTAACTGATTCGTCATTTGAATGTAGATTCTTTGATAATCCAAAATCGCATATACATGGAAATAAATTTTCATCTTCTAAAATATTGGCTGGTTTTAGGTCACGGTGGATAATTTTATTTTTGTGTAAATAGGCCATACCTGAAGCAATACCATACAAAGTAATTAATTTTTGAGTATCATCCCATTTTTCGGGTGCTTTATTTTTCTTTTCTAATACTAAAATATTTTTTAAGGAACCACCTGATGAAAATTCTGTAACAATAACGGGAGTCGCTTCGTTTTGAAAACCAAACGGACTAAATCCTTTAAATTGGAGAATTGATGGATGATTCATTCGTGCTAAATTATTTACTTCTCGTGATAAATTAATTAATGTTGATCTTAATTCACTTTCATCTATATTATTAATGATTTTGGCTGCATATATTTTGCCTGTTTCAATCTCTTGTATTTTGTGAACATTTCCCTGGCCTCCGCTGCCTAATTTTGTTATTAATTGGAATTTTTTCAAATCCAAAAAAAAATCTTCGTCTGTCATTAAAGGATTTATTAAAAATAAAAAAAACCTTTAAACGTATTTTGAATGATTGGAATCAAATATGAATTGAATTGTTTTTTTATATTAAATAAACATTGAAAATATTATTATATAAAATATCTTTTTTAAAAAAAATAACAATTTGATTATAATTTATATATAGATATAATATTATATTTTATTTTAGTATTTGAATCATTCTAAAATAAACTTTAATATTTATTGAGATAAAAATATTTTAATTTTTCAAAAATATTCAGTTTTTACTCATTTTTCAGAGGATGGTCCGCTCAAATATTCAGATAAATATCATTTACTAACAAATAAAATTAAATATTTATAATTTAATTTTTATAAATTAATAAAATAATAATTACTTCATCTCTAATTTAAATTTTTATCATTATATTACAAAAGATATTTATATTTTTTTAATTGAATTGATTAAGACTATTTTATTTTCTTAATATCTTTATTTTTACTTGATTTATTTTAATTATAATATGAAAAAATTATTTATGCCTTTTTCTTTTAAATTTTAATTTGTCCAATAGAGTACAATATCAAATTAACCATTTGCAGAATATATATAATAAGCAATAATTATGAATTATTCCTGTATTAATTAATAAATCTAACAAAGGTCATAGTTTTGAAAAGTGTATGTTTCGTCCATTTTTTCAAAATATGCCCCAGAGTTCAATTACAAATAATATATCTATAATTCGAGAATTTTTGGAATTGAATATCTTTTATTTGGAATTATAAATATAATAGGCGATTGCCTAACTTTATAAAGAAGAAACTGGAAAAATAAAAGTATTTTTCAAAATATGATTTAAAATAATGAATTAAATATTATAAAATCATGGTTTATTTAACATCATTTGATGTGCCTTATAGTCACATCCAAGAATATTATAATTCAAACTTTTTATTTGCAATGAAGTTCCGATCAATTTTACCAATCTTAAGTACAGCTTATATCCCCACAGCAGAGCGGTTTTAGCGGTTTTATCGCCTTTATGCGCCAATCTTGCAACCTCGCCGGCATCAATTTCCTCGAACTTTTTGTGAACTTTTTCAACTTTTTCAATGAAAATTTGATAGAATAAACGGAGTTGAATTCAGGCATCTGCTTCCCTCTGTAATAGAAGTTAGAGACGTGTTGAAGTAGCTCGTATTCTTCCTTTGATCTTGGGTCTTTCTGATAAACGGTTGGAATTTGGACATGGCCGAGTTCGCATGGCAAAACAAACGGTTTGTTAGAATAACTTTGCCATTCTTGATTGGTCCGGCAACTGCAATGGCTGCACCGCAGCTTTCATACGTCGGTATGGTTTTGTTTATTGATGTTTGTATATTGGTAAGAGAATCAACAAGTTGTTTGGTGGATTTGGCTGAAATATGTGGGATTCTAAAAATTGGTCTTTGTTGTTGGGATTTGAAATTCTACCTCGGAGTCAACTGCCTCCAAGATCAATACCAATGCATAATTTGATTTTCCCTCCTGATTTCCATGAGCTTATTTATTAATTAAAATGATTTTGTAAATATGAAATCTGCATTTTAAAAAATTGAATAAATTGAAAGGTGGATAAGAAAATTCAATGCAATCAAAATCTATACAAAAAATAAACTGGTATATTACAAAAATAAATAAAAATGCAATACAAAACTATAACTTTTATTCACATAAATGTTTTTGGTAGCACAAATGAAGATGCAGAAGAGTTGATTCTGCGGTTATTCCTTCTTTGATTTGCAATTGAATTCAGAGTAATAGATTGCTGTGAATTATCCAAGTAACTAAGATTATTATCACGTATACCATTAATATTGGCATCATTTCGTGGCCTTGGAATTGGATTTAAATTACCAATATTATTATTATCAGAATTATTATTCAAGCCAGCATTCTCTGAATCAGAAGACAGGGATTCAGCACCAGTACCACAAGAGAAAGTATTTTGATTAACTATAGAATCATTTATATTCAAAAAATAAGAACTTTTATTTTGAAAATTTGAACTGAGTTTAATTGGCCTGTTTTTGAATTTATAAATGGCCGATGTCAGAGAACCTAATTTTGAGCCAACAGAGGGAGATTTGTTTATCATCGGACGAGAATGATTCATCAAATATTGTTGGCTAAAAATTTCTTGGTCAAGAAGCCAGTCAAGTGAAGCTCTTTTTGACGGATTAACTTCGATCATACGATGAACAAGATTGCAAAATGCCGAAGGTAGTTTGACGTTTTGAAATGATATAACTCCTATTGAGATTGATAGCCGTAATTCTTTCATGTCGCCCGTCTTCCATGGTAAATGGCCTGTCGCCATTTCATAAAATGTGACGCCAAGCGCCCAAATATCAGCTTTGAATGGATCGTAAGCGTCTGGTTTAAATAATTCTGGAGCCATATAAGCTTTTGATCCTCCGAAATGTTTCGTTAAGATTTCTCCATTCTTTCCAAAAAATACTTCCTCATCTTCTATTGAATTGTCTGAAACTTTTTGAATTAAATTAGATGAAAATCCAGAGGTGCGAGAGCTGGTTGATTTCATTATTATCAAATTATAAAATAATATATATATATATATATATCCTTCTCTATTATGATAGGATTTTAAATTATATTAGTCACTAGGAGTAAAAATATTTGTGTTTTAAAATTTTAATGAAATAAAAAATAAACCATTCAATTATAATTTTATAAATGTTGGAGAGTAATTACATTTTCTCTCTTTTAGAACACAAATAAATATTTATATATATGTAAATTACATTGTTATTTTTATTTTATTAAAAATAATTCAATAATTAAAAAAAAAAATTAGATTTAATTTTTCCCAAGTTGGGAATCCCAACCAAAGAAAACCAAAATATCAAGATAAAAAGTGACGAGC
The DNA here is from genome assembly GCA_039105265.1 of Tritrichomonas musculus. Classification (NCBI taxonomy): domain Eukaryota; phylum Parabasalia; order Tritrichomonadida; family Tritrichomonadidae; genus Tritrichomonas; species Tritrichomonas musculus. Next base: position 14,744 of record JAPFFF010000273.1, on the reverse strand, counting down.
TGAACATTGACTGGAATTATTGAGATGATGACTCAAATCGTTATAATCCCAATGATGTGATACAGTTGAAAGAGATTGAAAAGTCTGATGTACAATAATAGTTCTTTCTTTGGAAAGATAAGATTCAGAATAATACGATTTGAGCCATTTTTGCTATAAAATGATATACAAAATTTTCGAAAATATCTGACCAAATATAAAATTTGAATAAATATCTTGAAAACAAATAGGTTAAAATCTTTATAAATTTTGATATCAGCATTATATTTCCTATATATTAATAAATACCATTAGTAAACCAAACTATAGGGCCATTTTTTCTAGGAGCTTTCAGAAAATTAAATTGATTTTTTTTTATCAAATTCTGGACAATATCTGAATTTTTGGATGAAAATAAAATTATCCAAAGATATTAATGAATATACTACATCAGGGACAAATTTTACTCATACTATCTCAAGATATCTTGATTTTAATTTTTAGACTAAGTTGCTGAAAACAAGTCATTAATCATATTTTTATAATTACCGCTATATATATATTATCTCATATAATTTTTATTAAATTTTTTTAACTTTGAACCACTTTTTTTTATATTTTTTGTTTAAAATTATAAATTGAGAGGAGATAATTACAACGTGTTTTTTTTCTTCAGAATTTTTAACTTACTAAAAAAAGAGCTAATTTTTAACTTATTTATATGAAAATCGCTTATAAATATTGTTTTAAGCATAAAAATATATAAAAAATGATTTTTTGCATAAAAAATTAATTTGTGAGAACAGAATGAAAAATTTGATTAATCATTTAAAATTTAAATTCATAATAGTCGTTAAATTTTTTTATAAATATCTTAAATTTAAATAGGTTAAATTTAAAATAAAAAATATACATAAGAATTATATTATGCATTAATGTTATAATATTGATTTCAATTAAATTTATAGGGCCAATTTTTCTAGGAATGCTTAGATTTTTAAATTTCATTTTTTTTGTTTAATACCAAACAAAACAAAAGATATATAGAGGAATTAAAATCAGTTATCAAATGTGCATAATAAGAGTTGGATAAGCATACATTTTAATAAAAGATGGTTGAAATATCTTGATTTTAATAATTAGGCAAAGTTGCATAAAATCGGGAAATAATAGTTTTTTTATAATAATCATAGTATATTTTTTGATTCACTTTATTTTCATTACGATTTAACAATAAGAAACCATATTTTTTTGCATTTTTTTATGAAAATTTGAAATTGAGGGGAATTAATTATAACGTATTTTTTCTTCAGAATTTTATAAAATAAAAATAAAATTACCCCCGGCGAGCTATTCAGATTAATAAGAAAATATGTATATATACATGTTGAATATAATAAAAATATAAATAGTTATCCCTATGAAATTCACCAGAGCTCCGTATATTTTTATATTATATTTATTATTTTTTTAAATACTAATATCTCTATAAATTAAAAAAATATTTTATATATTATATTAAAACTATATATATAATTTACTATATATAAAAATAAATAATATTAAAATGAACAATATTTCAGAACTAATTAGAAATTTCCAAAATACCATTTTTTCCCACTTACTTCTGCAAACATTAAAACGACCTAATAATTAAATATGATGTATAGCATTAGGTATGCATTATATTATATTAAAAATAACATCGATTTGATTAACAATTTAGTGAAAAAATTCACTTTTTTAAATTAAAAAATACGTTATTTTTAGTTCTCGCACTTCTGAAAATCCCTTTGAAAGACCAAAATCTGCAAGTTTCAATCGTTTGTTCTTATCTATTAGAATATTAGCAGGTTTTAAGTCATTATGAGATATTTGTAAATCATGGCAATGTTTTAAGGCTGTTAATACTTGTTGACAATAATTAAATAAGGCTGGTGAACGAATTCGTCCTTTTTGCTTAATTAAATCTTTGATACTTCCACCTTCACAATATTCTAGTACAATATATAGGTAACGATCATCTGTAAAATACTTGTACATTCTAATTATATTAGGATGATCTAAATTAATTAAATTATTGATTTCGTTGATGTCAAATTTACGTGATTTCTGATAATTATTGCTTACTTTGAGAACGAATTCGAGATTATATTGGTTTGAATAAATTAAAAAAACTGACGAAAACCCGCCTTTTCCTATTGGGCGAAGGAAAACGTAATCATTTTGAGCTAATGTTGCTCGTATAATATTGATATCAAGTTGACTATTCCCACTAGGCTCATCAATTAAATCCATTAATAAAATACCAAATTTCAATATTCATATATTGAAAAATTTATTTCAAATTTTTTTATTGTTTATTATGAAAAAAATGGATGATTCTCAATTTTAATTCATTCTATTGAAATATTTTATTTTTTCATAGAGAAGTTTGAAACACTATTTAAATATTCTCAATTCATTGAAAGTGAATAAAAATTGAAATAAAAATTGAAAAAAAAATTGAAAAAAACTGTATAATTGAGAGGTAAGACAAATGGTATAGAGATAACTCATTTATAAGTGTATAAAATAAAACATTAGTAATTAAATTTGTAAATGAGTTATTTTAATGGCAATATGAAAGAAAATATTTGTACTTTATTCTTTATTATTGTATATTTTATCGTTTTATTTTAATCGTTTAAGCCCAAAAAAAGGCCAATTTTGATTTTTGGAGGAAAAACTCAATTTTAAATGAATAGAATTCACTTTTGTGTAAAAGTGATCTTTTTTTGTGAGAAATATTTTTTTTAAATCTACCAAAATTGTAAAGGAAAAATATTGAACATAATCTCTAAATAGAAAATCAACTATAAATCATAAACTGATATTTTAAATTTCCTATGAAATAATAAGGTTGATTTTTTAATTAAAATTTTCAACTGATTTTAGAAATTTAATGATGTTTCATCTAACAAAATGAATCTATATGTTTACAATCATTAGAATTTGTGTCATTTACAACAAATTTTGATTTTTTTTTTTTTTTTTTTTTTTTTTTTAATTGTATTCTTAATTTTTCAAATTAGCTTCTATATATTCGTTTAGAAATATATTATGTATTCCCATCTTAAGATGTTGTATTGGGCATTTATTGAGTGTATCTTCATCTATTTAAAAAAATGCTCTCATTATTTTATTTATATCTTAAAATCTTGAGTTTAAAATTATATTCTATCATGCATAAAATATTATATTGTATTTATAATAAATAAATATTTAATTAATTTAGAAAACTATCTACCAATTTTTGAGAAAAAGTATTTTAAAGTTAATCGTATTTTTATCGCCTGCTGTTTCTTTTTGTTGCTAATTTTTATAAATTGAACGATTTCAAGCTATTTTTGTGATTATGTTCCGAAGTTTCTATAATTTATTTAACTTCATTTCCTCAATACTATTTATTTAAAATGAAGATAAAAAAGGATTTGTTCAAATATATTAATAATTTATTTTTTCTATTCAATACTTCATATTAAATGTATATATCAGTTTATATATATATGAATTAATACTTATTTATATATATGAATTTTTATAATAAAACAAATCTTGATGGATGCGTTTCTTCCATTAAAACCTGTTATCGCCTGCTTTTTAACGATATTGTATCTTCAAAAGAAAAAAAATGTTATAAACTTTAATTATAAAATCAAAAGTATACTTTTCAGTGACATTATTTTCTATATAAAAATGATCTGAAAATCTGAAAGTATTACTTTAAAATCTGTTGTAATAGAGCTTAAATTAAAACATTATTTAAAATCAGAAATATTTATGAGTCTATACATCGAAATAATATTAAAATATAAATCCTGAAAAGCAATAATATAAATTTTGAAAATAAAATACAATTTATATATAAATAAATAAAACTAGTTCCTTTCACCACGGATTCTTTGTGCGAGCTGTACATCACGTTCCATAATTGTAACACGATTAGCATGAATTGCACAAAGATTAGTATCTTCAAATAGGCCCACAAGATATGCTTCTGACGCTTCTTGAAGAGCAGCGATAGCTGATGATTGGAAACGAAGATCACCTCTGAATCCTGAAGCAATTTCACGGACAAGACGTTGGAAAGGAAGCTTACGAATTAAAAGATCAGTACTTTTTTGGTATTTACGAATTTCTCTAAGAGCAACAGTACCGGGTCTGAAACGATGTTGCTTTTTAGCTCCTTGTGAATCGACAACTGGAGTTGATTTACGAGCCGCCTTCGCGCCAAGAGATTTACGTGGTGTTTTTCCACCTGTTGATTTACGTGCTGTTTGCTTTGTGCGTGCCATTAAAATAAAATGAAGTAAAGTAATCTGTTATTATTTATATCTAATATAATTGTTCCACTTTATACCTTAAATTTTTAAATAGCTATGTAAAAAAAAAACTTTTAAAAATTATTGGTTTAAAATGGTATAATATAAATTAGATAAAAAAGGCGGTTTAAATAAAAGAGTAATAAAGTATCGTGAAAAAGTTCTTTACGGCAGAAAAAAATCCTTTACGGTAAAATCATTCATTCAAATTACAATAAAATTGAGAAAATATAATAAATATTAACGATTAAAAAAGGTATTTATATTAGATCTTTTTTTTGGTAAAGGACTTTTCACCGGCGTAAAGAGCTTTTCAATGATACTTTAAATTAATCAAATATTAGCTCCTCTATTTTACAATAAATTATTATTTAAAGAAAACTATAAATTTCAAATTTGCATACTTATAAGCAAAGCAAGAACAACATTTTGTGAGCATTTACCTCAAAGATTAAACAGATTGGAAAGACTAAGTATTCTTTGAAATATTTGAAGTGTAATAATTGATCTCAATTGCAAAAAAAAGAATTACAAGAAATAATAAAAATGTATCAAATTAAGAATTCCATTGCTAATTATGATTGATTAAAATAGATTTGAGCAAATGTATAATATATCACTAAGAAAGCTTCATTATGGAATAAGAAATTGTATGAAACAGAAAAAAGATGATCTTTATCTTCAATCATTCGTTGAAATATATAGAAATTTTGGTTAATCATATAGGTGTTTTAAAAAGTATTTAGATTCTCTATCTTAGATATATAATTTTATTTCAATATTTTTATATGAATTACTATGCATCATGTTGATGCAATTTATGATATTTAATTTATTCTCATATAAGATGTTACAGAATTAATGAGCAAAAAAGACGTTTAAAATAAAAAATATAAACGTAAGTTAAAATGTCTGAAATCGAACAGAGAAGTGTAATACATTATTACTATCTAAAAGAGAAAAATCCAGTGAAAATTCAAGATAAACTTATTGCCACGTATCAAAGCAAAGCAATGAAATTAAAAGCAATACAATATTGGTTCCATGAATTTAAATGTGGACGTTCTAATGTAAACGACAATCCAAAATCTGGAAGACCTCCTTTAGACGATATTGACGCTATTATTCTGAAGACTCTAACAGATTATCCATTTGCCACATTATCAATGATTAGTGAGATCTGTGATTGTTCAATAGCGACTGTTTACAATCATTTAACAGACATTTTAGGATATAAAAACTACACTTTGCGTTGGGTCCCATATTTTTTGACAAGTGATTTGGAAAATCGAAGGAAAAATGGGGCCCAGCAACTAAAAAATGCATTATTAAATGAAACAAAGAAAGATTATAATCATTTAATTACCGGAGACCAATCTTGGTTCTTCCTTTCATATGAGCCAAAAAGGAAATGGAGTTTAACAAAAGAAGAAGTGCCGGTTAGAGTGTCAAAAGCGATACACACTCAAAAAGTGATGATAACTATTATGTTCACAAAAAACAATTTGTTGCTCGTTGATTTGTTGCCGCAAGGGCAATCTTTTAATTCAGATTATTTCATACAGAACGTTCTCACTCCAGCACTTATAGAATTTAGGAAAAATTACAAGAGAGTACACATGAAGCTTCATGTTGATAACTGTCGTGTACATAATTCGAAAAAGACCAAAAATTGGTTAGAAGAAAATGGGGTTATAAGGGTCCCACACCCGCCATATAGCCCCGATCTGGCACCATGCGATTACTTTCTCTTTGGTTATATCAAAGAGAAACTAACTGGATTATCATTTGATGATCCTGTTGAATTATTAGATGAAATCATTAAAACAATATATGATATTCCAACCGAAACTATGAATAACGTTTTTAACAGTTGGATCACAAGATGCGATGAAGTCATTAACTCTGATGGAGAGTATATTAAGTAAACTAATTTAATATTTTAAAATTTTGTTTTAATTCATTTTTTAAATAGGTCAGTCTAAATACTTTTTAAAACACCTATATATTATAAAGATTGAAAAACTATAATAAAATAAATTCAATGTTAGAGATAAAGTAATTTAAAATATAAAGATTGGAAATGATCTTATTCTTTATTCACCAAATGGATGAAATATGTCAAAAATAATGATTTCTTATTTTTATTGGCCTTCAGATCATTAATCATGAATTTCTAGTATTATTCTTAAATATTTACTTGGAAAAATCACCAATTGTGAAAAGCTGAGGCCAAGAAATTAAATAAAAGATTCATAAATTTGTCTGATGTAAGAAGTTGGTTTGAAAACTTCATAACATTTTGAGATTTTGCTTGAAGATCTTCTTCTGATTGTCTGACTAGTTTGTTGGACAAAACAATATTAAGATCTATTGAGAAAATGCCTGTAAATTTAAAGCTATCAGTATGTGTTTCTACTTTAATGGAATTCCAAGAATTAATAATACTGGAAACAATAATATATCTACTTTGAGCAGCATTTGAGTTGAATCGTTTCGAACATTCATTGATTCTATATATTATATTAAGCTCAAATTAAAATTTGTAATATGTTCAAAGTTTTCATTTTAAATAGCAATGTGGTCATGTATCCCTTAAAAAGTGATAGAATTATCTTATTCAAAGTAGTGTCTATTTAATCATTCAAAATTTACCTAATAAAAATAATTTCATCTCATATTTTGGAGTACTTTTAATAAAATGATCGTAATTTTAAAAATAATATTGAATCTTATCAAAAAGTTCGTCATTTAAAACTTTTTCTGGAGTTATGTCATCTTCAATGTCACCTGTTTCAACTAATAGTTCATCCCAATTTGGTTTAATTTGGATATCAAGAGTTGGGCATTCAGGAAATTCTTCGCCGATACGTATTCTGTGAACGTATGGGAAATCTATATTCAAAAATGAAGATAACAGCTTATTTTGTTCACAAAGGCAATAATTAGCTTTAGTTTGATAAAACTGCACTTCTTTTTCCATTCTTTCTTCATTTCTAATTGCATTTCCTACTGTTTGCTTTTTTTCATATGAGTAATTATGTTTTATCAAATCATTAATTGAATTATTTTTCCTCAAAAAGTTTTTACAAATACGGTATAATGAATTCTAAAATGAGTTAGGACGAGGAATTTGACTGTTTAATTGGCCGTGGAAAGCTTCCAACGAATTTGTAGTTGACGGCAATTTAATTCCTGCCCTCTCAAGCATTGAGACTTCTTTCCATCTTTTTTCATCATCTTTAATTTAGTCCTACTTTTGAAAGTAAATGATCCCTGTGCTGGATTTCATTTGGATCTGTCACTTTTTGGAAAATTTCTGAATAAAAAATAAAGGCATTATTTAACTCAAAAAGTGAGCAACATTTTAAAATCGTTGTTATTGCAAACGAGAATTTATTAAATTTCAAACTAGTCAATAAGTGCCTTAAACAAGCACAGTGACTAACTCCGTAATCTTCAAAAAAGTCATAACAAATTTATTACTACAGCAAATGAAATCATATATTGAAACATGGTGGTTAGATAATAAAGATGAACAACCTACTCAAATTGATATATACTTGAATCCAAATCAAGGTTCTCTTCAAGAAAAATATAATGTTATTCAAAATATTTATTCAACTTTCAAAAAATGGGGAAATATTCAAATAAAAGATGAATCAGATTTGGATGGTTATGAAGTTTCTAAAATTTCAAAGTTCCGTGAATATTGTGATAGATTGAGATTCAATATGAAAAGTTTTAATATGATGAATATCAATTCTAATAATATTTCAATTATAGATTGTTTTATCAAATTTGGTAATCTTGATAATGCTTACAAACAAATTGAATTATTTAATCAATATATTTCTCAACCTCGTATGAATGAAAATCACTCAAATATGTATCAAGTTCTTCAGAAATATTTCAATGATGATGATAAAATTGGTGATATTTTCTGGGGTTTTTTTTTTTTTACTTCATTAATATATTGTGCATTTCTATGGATTGCCCAATATATGGTACTTCTAAAAAAAATCCATAGGTTTCATATTCATAAAAACTCTCAATTTTTGTTAACCAACGATTTCCCAGATTAGACTAAGGGGGTCCTAATTCTCGGGGCCTTAACCTACCCCTTCGGTTAAGGCAATATTGGATAAAACCGATTTTCCGTAAAATTTGTTATGACGGTTATGGCCCAATATTTTATATAATCTTCTTTATTTGAGATACTCAATCAAAATGGAATTGTTGTTTTCTTAAACAACATGTTAACTATGCTGCTAAACAATTGATTTATGCTAATTTAAAAGGCCACTCATAACATTTTTATCCAAATTAATGATATCTTGTCTAATCAAACGAATCTGTTAACCAGTTTCTCAGATAATATGTTAACCATACTGATAAAGGAATAGCATTTTTTTATAAGGAGAAGAAAAAATAATTTTTTTTTTTTTTTTTTTTAATTTTTAAATATTAAAATTAATTTTTTTTAATATAAAATTGATTAAATTATTATTTATTATTTGTTTGTTTGTTCTAAAATTAAAAAATAAATTAAAAAAAGTATCATAGCAGAAATTACGGAAAAGCTTAACGTACATAGCAAGATTTACGGAAGGAACGATCTATCCAATATTCTACATCTTAAGTTAACAAATAATTGTTAGTATTTTATTTAAAAAAACATGCCCCGGGGCAAAAGAAAATTGTTTTTGCTTTTTTATTTTTATTTTTTTTAGAATAGATGAAAACAATAAATATTAATTTTTATTTAATAATTTTTATATATCTATATAGATATAAATGAGGAGAATTATTATATGCAAATAGAATGTGTGTATCTCTAATATTTATCGAAAAAATGAGGTGACAATATTCAAAAATTATTATCTAGATTTCATGATATAAGCTATTTGCATAACTATTATTTTATTTTTTATAATTAAATTCATGTTATATATTTGGGCAAATAATAATATTGATATTTAAATAAGCAATATATATCAAAATTGAAAAACATTGAAATTTTTAGAGAATGAGATAAGAGAAAAAAAATTATACATCCCACCCGGTCTTGGGATATTTTTAGAATACGTGGCACTTTAAAATCTTGTTTTAATTTTTTAATTATGATAAATTATTTTAATCATAAAATCAAAAAAAAAATTTTTTGATTTCATTGAAATTTTCATTTTTGCCGCCAAAAGTTTCCAAAATGAACTGAAACGATACGAATAATTGAAACTTTAATCAAAATATGAATAAATATTATTTATCAGATACAATTTTATATCAATAAATAAACGGATTGAAAGTTTACAAAAGAAATCGATGGTTTAAGATTAAAAAACTAATTATTCCTGATTCTGAGATATAATCAAATAATTACTTATATTTATTGATTAATTATATATAATATTGTATGTAATATCTATAAACACTTTTTAATCTTTATTTAATGTTTTTTTTTTTGTTCGAGATAAAAAATAAAAATGTTTAAAAGTACGTTAATTTGAGAATAACCATACGTTAAAAACTTTAAACCCAAATAAAAAAATTTTGGCAGATCAAATTTCTTTTTTAGGAAAATATGATAATAACGATTAAATTAAATATCTTATAATCAGAAAAATAATAATTTTTTATCCTTGAATTTTGAGAAAATATTATTTTATTTTGATTTCATAAATTATGCATACAATGGGTGGTGCAACGATAAAAATACGTTACACGTTTTGTGAAAATTTATGAATATCTCTTTTTCTATTTAATATAATTAAATAAATTCCATATAGAACTCTTTGTATTTTTAATTAAATAATTTTAAATGATAATTCATTGAGCTATTCAAACTTTTTTGGAAATCATTTAATGTGAAATATCATGAAATGATATTGATTTTCAGTAGTATAATGTATTATTTTATATTCAGATATATTTCCATTTTCTAATAATTTAGTTAAAAATAATTTTATCTTCAATGTGATTAAAAAAATTGCATTTTTTGGTTGTATGCCATATAGATTTAACTTTTCTGAAATATCAAACAAATTCTAGATAATATAAAGTATCAATACATATTTTTATTTATGTGATATATATGATTGTATACTATAAAATAATCACATTTAATCGTGCGCAACTTTATTTCAAAATGAAATTTGCATCAAATACCATTCAATATATATCCAATATTATTTTGTATTATTCGGTTTTCATATCATATTTAAGTTATATTTAATATATATTTGATTTTCATTTTAAATATGTTTATAATAAATAAAATAAGCATAAATTAAAAAATTTTTTTGTACTTAACAGTTTTTGATAATAGTTTAGAAAAATTATTTCAAGCACCATTCTTAATTTATTGAATGATATTGTATAAATATAATTATTTTATTTCATTCAATTCTATATTATTATATCTTATTAAAAATAACTTGTAAATGTTATTAAAAATATTATAATATATATATGTATATAATTATTAATAAATATCATATTCAATATTAGTAGATTCTAATGTTAATATAAAAACATAAGAATTTAGTTACTCATATTTTCTGAGAAACAAAAATTGATAAGATTTTATTGAATTTTAAATTGAAAAAATTCTGAATAAGATTATTTTTTTTCTCATTCAATTTTAATATATAGGGGTTAAAAAAAGTTCTGACCCCCCTCTGTTTTTTGACACCTGCTTGCCCAAAATTTGGTTTTATTCTATATTTAGATAGTATAGATGATAATGATCATTCTTAAATAAAAACTTCTAAAAATTAATTATTCATCATCTCAAAAAACAGCTTTTTTGAAAGATCATGCGTTTAAAATTTTCATTTTTTACGTTTAAAATAAAATGGATAATCGCGAGCAAAGAATTGTTATCAAGTATTTCTTCCTGAAAGGATGGGGATACAAAAAAATTACAACAGAGTTAACAGATACATTAGAAGATGACGCTCTTAGTATGTCAACAATCCAACGATGGGTCAACAGGTTCAAAAGTGGAGATTTATCATGCAATGATTTAGAACGCGAAGGAAGGCCAAATTTGGATATATCTGATACTATTTCAGCCATTTTGCAAGATGAACCTTATTCAACTGCAAAAAGTATTGCATCACGATTATGTTGCTCTGTTCCAACGGTTATTTTCAATTTAACCGATGTCCTTCATTTGAAAAGGTTTATCAGAAGATGGGTCCCTCATCAACTCACCCCGGAAAATAAGATCGAACGAGTTGAAAAATCAAGAGCACTTTTGAAAACATTGTACTCTTGTCAAGAAAATAATTTCATCTCACTAATAACCTTAGATGAATCATGGTTCTATTTTGATTATGAAACAAATGCTATGTATGCACCATCAATTGAAAAAGTTCCACCAAGAGTTCTGAAAAAAATTGGTTCAAAAAAATGCATGATCACAATTGCTTTCAGTGGAGACCGTTTAATATGTATTGATGCACTTCCAAAAGGGATCAAATTCAATCAAGAATATTTCATTACCAATATTCTTGATGAAATTTGCCAATTCATTCATCATGGAGATCATAATATCCGAATTAAACAGTTCATTCTGCATATGGATAACAGCAGAATTCACAACGGTTCGAAAACAAGTGAATTTTTGAGTGACCATAGACTCAAAAGAGTTGATCACCCGGCTTATTCTCCAGATTTAAGCCCGTGTGATTTCTGGCTCTTTGGACGAATTAAGCAACTGCTTGAGGAAAAAAAGTTAGAGAGCCCAGAAGAACTCATCTCAGAAATACAGTCACTTTTTAATGAAGTGACTTTCGAAGAGCTCCAATCAGTCTTTCAAGAATGGATTGAAAGATTAAACTGGGTAATAAGCAACAATGGAGAGTATTATATTAAACAATAAAAATTAATTTTAATTATCTTAATTATTTGTCAAAAAACAAAGGGGGGGTCAGAACTTTTTTTAACCACTATACATATATAGTTGCGCAGCATTAATTTTGTAGTTCCGGACCTCATTTAACTCTTATAATATATATCATTATATTTAAATTATAAATATAAAACAAAAGAATTTTTTTATCGTTGCACCACCCATTGCATACATTAAAAATTTTGAATTCTTTTTATATTATTATTATCACTTTTTGTGAAATTATTTCTCTTATTTCTGTTAATAAATTATGAAAAAATCATAAGTTTTTTGATTGATGAATAAAAAAGAAGAAATGAAGAAGACATATGAAAAATAATGTAATATATTTCTTCAAAGTAGATTGGTCTTTTATAAAAAAGGAAATAAAGAATTAAATTATATATAAATTTATACTTCAAGATATTGTTTCGAAAATTCAGAATTTTTTATGTTCATACATGATAATTGAAAATAATAGATAGAATCAAATTTTTCAAATTGTCAAAGGTTGATATCATTTTAGATGTTTGTAATTATATCAGATGTAGCATTTTTTATTTCTGCAATTAATAAACATGAATGAATTTCTCTAATTAAGTTAAATATTTTTAAGAAATTCTTTTGAAAAAAGTTCGAAAATGAAAAAAACAAAATTTTTAAAAAATTTTTAATTTCAATACTAATCAATTTTTTCTATATAAGAAAAAAAAATTGAAGTTTTTTTAATCGTCAAAATAAAAACATCTCTTATTTTTTCCATGTTTTTTATGTGAATATTTCTTATTATGATCAATAAATATTTTTTTAAATATTTTAGAAATTATGTTATACAAATAAAAAAGTTAGATATTTATTTTTTATTTACCAATATTAGAAAAAATTTTAAAATTTTAAAATATCTAAACCTGTATATAAAAAAAATTAATATTTACTAAATTCATTTTATCATCAATTTAGCATATTTATTTAAAAATATATTTATATCCTGAATATCTGAATAAATAACAAAATCAGATAATTAATTGGAGTATCAATTTCTCAAAATTGAAGGATTAAATTTTGATAAAAATATGATATATTATACTCCTCATAATAAATTTCATGTTTACAGAAAATCAGGCAAAATTCATCTGCCAATTCTTTTTTCATCTATTCTTTTTTTTTTTTAAAAAAAAAAAAAAATAATTCTCATATCTCAAATCAAAATAATTTCAACAAAATAGATGAAATCATACATCAACGAAATGATAAATCATATTATCTTGCATCTGACCATGAAAGTAATCAGCAGCATCTAGAGTTTCCAACAATTACAGATGCTGTTGCAGCTCCACTCGAACGGACTGCAGCAGCATTTGCAATTTTCTTATAATCAGGTATCAGAAGAACAACTAGCAGATAATGAATAAAAAATATTTTTTTATTAATTATTATTTTTCTTTTAGTTTATATTAATTTAATCGTTTAAAATATTATTTTTTAAAATTATTTCACATAGGCCACTTTTTGAGCTTCGCTCAAAAAGTGGACGTTCTTGTTCTTTTTCAATTCTACATTTGTTCATTGGACTCTTTAAACTTTTAGCAACCGTTACATCGAATGGTTACAAAATATGAGAAGTATGTGGTGGAATTGTAAGCAAGTGTATATTATTTTGTTTTAAAATTTCAATTGCTGAAGAATTAATTCGGCTCGGATGGTTATCAACGATGAGAATTGTAGGATCAGAAGCAATGTTTTCTGGTAACTGTAAACGTTAATGGCTTATTTTTGCAGAGAAGTAAATGCAAAATGCCACAAAAAGTTTAGATAATCCAACTGCCACATAATCCTATCACCAGATAATCCAACAGCTACATAATCCTATCGCCATATGATCCTATTGCTAGATAATCCTATCACCAAATAATCCAACAGTCACATAATCCTAACGCCAGATAATCCAATTGCCATATATTCCTATCACCAGGTAATCCCACATCCACATAATCCAATCGCTAGATAATCCTAACGCCAAATAATCCAACAGTCACATAATCCTATCGCCAAACAAAAATAAGACCTGAACTTATCCAGCCATCATATTGTTTTATAATATTTTGGATAATATTTAATTTATGTATATTATTATTTGCAATTATAATTATAATTGTAAAAGCTTTTATTTTTTTTTGATTAAGATATTTTAATAAAGGGGTAGAATAGATATAACTCGTTAAGGTGAAGTGACCATCACAGTATTCAAAAAATAAAAGTTTTTGATAAATGTAATAAGAACTTTTTAATAAATGTAATAGAACATTTTGAAAAATGTAAATTTTAGATCTAAAATTATTCGAAAATTTTATCAAATCATAATGAAACTATTATTGAACACAGCGGCAAGATTATTATGGTATCTTTGAAGTTATTAGTACGATTTCCAATTAGTACGATTTATCTTTGTTGATTTCCATTTCCAAATTTGGAAATAATTGATATAGAATTCAGCAAAAAGATTT
>JAPFFF010000272.1:0-28265 GCA_039105265.1 Tritrichomonas musculus | reverse complement strand
TTCACAAGAATAAGCATATAAGTGCGTGAGTGTTGTGTATGATCAAAATATACATTAATTATGGCGATATAAAAGTTCAACTCATCGATTTTCAAATCAACGATTGATATCTAATAATCGCATTTTTTAGTTTTTCAGTTTAGACAGAAAGTAATATATCGTTAAATAACATTCTTCATAGTTTTTCGCATATGATTTTAAAAAAAAAATTGATAGAAAGCTTTTTAAAAATCTGTCATTTATTAATGATATTTTTAAATTGATATGAATATGGTAAATAAAAATGCATCAAATACTTGATATATTTAATAAGATTTAAAAATACACTACTACTTTTTTCTAGTTTTGTTTTTTAAAGGATAAAAATCAAGATTTTTAATAAATTTAAACTTATTATAAACGTAATTCAAATGTAATCTCGATATTTCATCAGTAATTTTTATCAATTTTTAATTTTATATTCAAAAAAACATACATTTGCATTATAATGATCGTTTTTGTTATTATGATAAAATCAAGAATTGATATATGAGCATTTAAAATTTAAAAATGAATTCTATGAAAATTTTATTATTATAAATTTATTTTTATTCAAAAAGTGTATTTTTTTTATAAAATGCAGAAAATCTTTAAAGATGACGTAAAAATTAAAAAATATGCCCAAATACAAAAAGAATTATGTGATTTAAAGCCAATTGCAAGCGATGAAGATATAGAGAAGATAATCAAACTTATCCCTCCCGAATATCTCAACCAAAAAGATGAATTAATGCTTATCTGCCAAATGTTCGCATATATTGCACGATGCCAGCCAACGCCAAAGAAAGGTAATTCTTTCAAACTCTTTCAAAGAATTTTAACTCCACTCAAAACCTATTTGAAAGACGAATCAACATTTTTTTGGAACATTTTCGCCGGCCTTTTTTATTTCAAGCTTTGGATGCACGAACAAGGGCTGATTTCAATCGAGACCATCATTCGG
Organism: Tritrichomonas musculus; assembly: GCA_039105265.1. NCBI lineage: Eukaryota > Parabasalia > Tritrichomonadida > Tritrichomonadidae > Tritrichomonas > Tritrichomonas musculus. Next base: position 27,283 of record JAPFFF010000272.1, on the reverse strand, counting down.
GTTTCGCAAGACGGCAACAATTCAATAGCGGAATATTTTTATCCAGAAATCTATGAAGAGAGGCCTGAAATTTTTGAAAAGGAGACCAAATATCAATTGAATTTTACACCTACCCCTGAGAGCATTGAAAAATACAAAGAGCTTCGCAGGAAGCATTTTAAATGGCTCGTAACTTCTGGTGATTTTCATGATCCTTCCTATTTAGAAATTGAGACAAACCGTCTCCGTCTTTCAATTAAAAGAGATGATTTTGACACTTTTCAAAATATTCTGTCAAGTTCGAATTTGCCAGTTGATTCGAAAATCCGTGAGTCAGTTATTGAGAACTTCTATTTTTCTGCGAATGAAGTTTCGCTAATTGAGTACGTATCGTCGTACAATTCAATCAACATATTCAAATTTTTGATAATGCAAAATGCAACATTGAGCAAAGATGCAATTTTTGACGCAATTCTAAGTCGAAATTACGAAATAATTCACATTGTTGAGTCAAAAATTCCCGACGTTTTCAAAGAAATGGCGTTGTCCATTTCAATCAAAAATTGGTCGAATGATATGATCGAATATGCGTTAGATAACTATGATTATGAATTTTTTTTTGAAAGTGATGTGAAAGATGACAAAACCCAAATTATAATTGGATTAATTTTGGACACTTTTATTGCATCTAACTTCATTTTCTTTGAGTCAACAATTCTTCCTTTTCTTCGACAAAATCCGAATTTTTTGCTCAAAAACATCAACAGTATTTTTGTGTGTTCTGTGTCTAATTATTCGTGTTACTTTGCTACTGAGTTATTGAAGTTGCCAGGCATTGATTTCAACGCTTTTGTTGATATAAAAGTCTTAGAGAACATCTCTTTTATTGGAAGAGCAATTCAGATTGAGAACATCAAAGCAATTGAAATTGCAATGAAATATCCAAACATTGACATCAACAAACCTTGCATGAAATCTTATCCGCCTTTTCTTCTTGCGTGCAAATATAACACTGATGTAAAGATACTTGAAATGATGAGCAAATACAAAGGATTCGATGAAAATTCGGTCGATTCAGATGGTGATAATGATAACGCTTTATCTATTGCATCTTTTAATGGAAATTTCTATGCTTTACAATTCATAAAAAATAACTTTTTTGATTCAATCAGCATTAATAAAGAGAGTATTAGCTTCGACATCTTTTGCTGCATTAAGCATAATAATTTCTTGACATTGGAATTGTTGGTCAAATTCTTTTTAACGAAATTTAAAACTCCTGATGATTTGGTGAAGCATTTTAAAATTGAGTTTTTACTAGATCCTAGTTTTGACGAAGAATACGTCGAACAACTTAAAAAAACATTAAAAAAATTGGACTTAAAGTAAAAAAATAAACATATATTTAAAAAAACTCTGCCACTTTTAAAAAAAAAAAAATAATATATATCTTTGAAATATCTTTTTTTTTTTCAATAAAAATAACTTTTTGAATTAATTTTATTATTGCTTATTGGATTTCTATCGATTTACTATCAAATTGGTTGCATTTTTTCATTGATTGAATAAATTTCTACATGAAAATCAATAATATGGTAAGTGACGGACATTTGTTATTATATATTGTTTAAAATCATCAATAACTTTTGCTTTCTTTGAAACGATAATTGTGGCTGTAAATTATTTTTTATTTAGCTCAAAATTTACTCCCTGCTGGACAAATTGTTTAAATAGAATAGACTCAAATGGAAATACATTTTTTAAAATTTCCAAACTGCATCCAAATTTGTTTACTTTGAAGAATTATTTTCTTTTCATTATAATTTTAAAGATTCATCAGATTATGAAATTTTTCATAAGAAAGGTCAAAAATTCACCTTTAATTTTTTTTTTATTTTTTGACCACATAGAAAAAATGAAAACCCATCAGATATCAGATTATAAAATAAATTTAATAGATTATAAAATTCTCAAAGAGCTCAATCGAGGCGGATTTGGTGTTGTTTACAAAGTCCGACACAAAAACTCGAATGAAACATTAGCAGCGAAAGTCATTCTTTCAGGTAATTCAGAAAAAATGAAGAAAATGATTGATCGAGAGATCAATGTTATGATCCGAGTTGCCCATCCAACAATCATCAATTTTCGCGGTTTTTCACTTGAAGATTTTTCAGATAATCAAAATGTAACGATCATCATGGATTTTGCGAAAAGAGGCTCACTTTCTGACATTCTAAAATTGATTAGTCGAGGTTTAACTCCTGAAGAATATGACAACACGACTCGTCAAATCATTCTCATTGGAGTTGCTTATGGAATGAAGCATATTCATGATCAACACGCAATTCACAGAGATCTTAAACCTGAGAACATTTTGATTGATGAATATTTTCATCCGCACATTTCGGATTTCGGTCTTTCGAAGTTTTGTAAAGTAGGACATTCCAAAGAACAGACTACATTTGGTGGCACTTTTGAATACATGGCTCCAGAAATCATAAGAAACCAGCCATATGATGGAAAAGTTGATGTTTATTCATTCGGAATCATAATGTATCAAGTGATTGGAAATTGTTCTGCATATCCACTTTTAGAGAGACAAAAAATGCCAATTTATCAATTCCAACAAAAAGTTGCCGAAGAAAATTATCGTCCTCATTTTGATGTTGATTTTAATGCGACACAAGCATTGAAAGAATTGATTGAAAAATGTTGGTCGGCAAAACCTGAAGATCGACCAACTTTTGAAGAAATATTCAATAATCTTGCTTATAATCAAAAATATTCTGTTTATGGTCTTTACACGACTGAAGATAAAGAAGATGCAGATGAAGATGAATGGGGTGATAAATATTACCTAAAAGACATCGATTTCACTAAAATTGTTGCTTATACAAATGAAATAACAAAAACCAAACAAGATACTAATATAATTTTGCTTAATTCAAAACTAGAAGCAAATGAAAAACAAATTAAAGAACAATCAAACAAATTTTCAGAACAAAGTCGAAAGATATCTGAATTAAGTAAAAAAATTGAAGAACAAAATAAACTAATTTCCAAGCAATATGATAAAATTAAAGATCTCTTCCCGAAAAAAAAAAGGTATCCTTGGGTGGGAATTTCTAAAAAATTTGGGAAATGAACTTTTTGAAAAGAAAAAAAATTGAAAGGTAATTTCTTAAAATATACCTGAGAAAGGCAATCGCAAAGGAAAAAAAATTAATTTTTTTGAAAATTTTTATAAAGGAATACTTTTCTATTAATATACCTGAGAAATACGTAATTTTTTCATGAATGAAAAAATTAAAAAAAAAAAAAATAATTATAGTGAATCGAACTGTAGCTTTTATTTTTTAATATGACAAAGAATGAACAATTAAGCTATCAAAAATTGAATTATAGAAAAAAATAGTTATATAAAAAGTTAAAGTTCTAAATTGTTCATTTTAAAATACAACTCAAAAACATTACTTTATTAGTAACAAAGTGCTTTTTAATGAAATATTGTATTATACAAGTTATTTTACGAAATTATAAAAAATAGAGGGAAAAGAAAATGCAAAAATATAAAAGGTTTTATATATAATATTTTTTTTACTTCTATAAAAGCTTATTTCGTTAATAGAATAAATATTTATTTCAGAATGAGCAAAATATAATAAATAATTCAGATCAATTCTTGACGTTGCTTTGAGTATGGTGAATACTCTTGATTGTAAAAGTAATAAAGAAGGATTTTTTATAACTAAAATAATTTTAGTGTTGATTTAGCAGAAAAATTATTAAGTCTTGCTTTAGTTACTTGAATTTTCCTTTTTTTTGTTTAAAACCTGGATTTCTAGGACAATTTTATAAATCAAAAAGTTTAACTTTTTCTAAACTTCCCAATTTCCCCATTTCCCCATTCCAGGGAATGGGGAAGTATTGAAATTTGTATGAAAAAGTTAAACTTTTTGACGTGGGAAATATTTGGGGAAATGGGGAAGTTATGAAAAAGTTTATTTTTTTGTATTATAAAATGGTTTGAGAAAATGGGAAATTAAGAAAAAGTTGTGGTTTAATATGAAAAAATTAAATAAAAACAAAAAAAATGCATTGAATATTTTCAATTATTTTTTAAAAAAAAGGAATAAATTTCAAAGATTAATTGGTCAAATATTTTTTTTTATTTATTTCCTATTTTTTATAATTCCATTCAATTTGATCTCTTCCCGGGAATATTTTTTGGAGTTTAGGACGGGAATTTCCCCTCTCAATTTTTCGGGAAGAGATCTTTATTTTTATGATATTTCAACGTATATTTTATAAGATTTCAACATATATTTTATACAATTTCAACATATATTTTATGATATTTCAACGTATATTTATGACATTTTTACATATATTTCATTAAATTTAAATATTTTTTTTCATAAAATTTCTAAATGCCATATTAATAAGATATGTATCAACTATTTTAGTAATAATAAATTATAAGTAAAATATTTTTTTTTTAAATAATTATAATCTTTTTCTCCTGTCTCTCTTTTTTAAATATATGTTGAATTGAGATAGATACTTATAATGGAATTATTTGAAAATTTGTTGTTTTTGCAGAATACAATGCTGTTTGTTGGATTGCTGCTTGTGATTTGTGTGTTATCTGGTACATTTTATAATCCCTCTCATCAATAATAAAGATTTTGTTAGCTATTGTCATGGTCAATCGATTGAAATCGATGATTAAAAAGATTTGGAATTAAATTATTTATCAAAAGAATACGAAATTGATTCGTTATTAGATACTACCAATCAATATAAAATTAACATAGACCAACTTTTATTAAAAGTATATTTGTTCAATATTAATTAACAAGACAATCAAATTTATGAAGATGCAATTTCGCAACGTTTAAATGAATTCATTGGCAATGAAGATTTAATAAAATTAACATAGACCAACTTTTATTAAAAGTATATTTTTCCAAAGGATTATATTTTGGCCTATCAGATTCGACAGAAGAAAATGATTATCAACTTGAAATGACTGATGAATTAGTTGTAATCACAGGAAAAAAATCTCGTGTCTCGCTGGCTACCCGCAGTACTTGTGCAGAGGTGGCTCATTCAAGCCATATTGCAAGTGGGGAGTTACTGATCATATATTTTGTGCTGGCAATGATGAAACGATCACTTTTTTAGAGTCGATTTTAGACGAAGTTCTCTCTATTTTCACCTAGAATTTATATGTCCATCTCGGAGGCACTGAAGCACCGAAAACGCGCTGGAATTCATGTCCGAAATGCCAACAGCGAATCAAAGATGAAGGATTGAAGGATTCAGCACAGCTTCAGCAATGATTCACGAAGCATTTCGCTACTTATTTGGAATCAAAAGGACGAAGACTCGTTGGCTGGGATGACATCATTGAAGGCGGCCTTGAACTGCCGAAAAGCGGCGTTGTAATGTCATATCGAGCAAAAGGAGGAGGCAAAAAGGCAGCCAATTTGGGATACAATGTAATCATGCCTCCTGGCGATTATGGCTGCTATTTTGATTACTACCAATTCAGAGGGAAAGACAAATACGAATATTTGAGTAATCTGGGCACTTTAAAGATGATGTATTACTTCGATCCTGTCCAGCTTGTTGCTGAAGATAAGAGATACTTGGTGCTCGGCGCACAAGGGAATTTGTCTTCAGAATACATCTGGGAAAGAAGCGACCTTCTCTATAAAGCATTTCCGAGAATTTTGGCTCTCGCCGAATCATCCTGGTGTCCTGTTGATAACACAGATTGGGAGAGATTCTTGAGAGATCTTGATCAATCTCATTATCAGAAAATTCTTGACATGGGAATCGAAAACGCAGCACCAATAAGTCTCGGTGATTCGACTAAATGGGAAAAACACTACTTCGTGGAAGAAAAGTGGCTCTCTGCTTCTTTCGCTGCATCTGGTTCTTTCAATCAGAAAGGCACTTATAGCATTGCTTTCATACATTCAAATAGATTGAGTAAGATTAAGATAAGAAACGTCAAGCTCCTCATAAATAATGCTGTCGTTGGTTCCGACGACCACGAAGGAACAGCTGGAAAACATGGAATAAACAACATTTATACAATGACGATAAGTTTTTGCTGAAATAGAAGCTGTTGATAGAATTGACAGTTCTGGATATGTCCATGTGTTCGATCATGATGAGAAAAATTAAACTTGACTCTTTTCCTTTAACACTAAAATATTTTAGTTTAATTTTTAAATGACCAAGAAAAAATAACATCATTTTGGAACTTCTTCTCACAATTCATTATCTTCATTCAAAAAACTACATTTATCATAACAAAATTTATTCTTGTTCTGTTAAAATTTCGAAAAAAAAATTTTATAAAAAATTTTATAAAAAATTTTATAAAAAATTTTTTTTAATAAACTCATTGAATTTTATAAAACTTTTTGAAGTAAATAATTGAATTTTTTTGAAAGTATTGCAAAGTCCCAAAATATGATTTCATTTTTTAAATGTTACATATAGAAAACAAGACTGAAATCCAAAAAAAGATGGATGAAATGTTAGAAAATAAATTTGAATGTCCAGATGAAGCACTTACTGTATCTAAAGCTCGTTTTGTAAGATATATCTTTTCAGAAAAACGTAAAGAAAGGAAAATTGGCCCATATGGTCTTACTATGGAAGAAATTAATGAAGAAGGAGAAAAATTACTTGACAAATATATAGATGAAAAGCTTGCAGAAAATAAAGATAATTATACCGATCTTCTCTACGAATTGTGTTATCCAATATATTTTTATTCATACAAGAAAGGTTATGAAATATTTTGTCAAGAATAAATATTAAATGCAATTTAAAATAAATAAAAGCACAATATTTTTAAAATTCAATTATAATGAATTTTTTTTTTATTTCTTCCATTTTTCATTTTATTACAATATTAAGAAATATATATTGATATTATCATCAGTAAAAACAACAAAACAGCAAATTTTATTTTTAAAAAATGAAAGATCTTTACCAAATTCAATTTATGACCCCAAATGACAAGAATAAAATGAAAATATTGTAACAATTAGAATAATGATTTAATTAATCCAGAAACATGTTTTTGCTTTCTTTGAATCCCGTCATATTTGAATCAATTGATTCATAATTCAATCTTTAATCTGAATCAAACATTCAAAGCTCACAATGGAATTGAATGAAAAAGGAAACCAAAACTTCAAATATATCTTTTAATTTTTTCTTCAGCTAATTTTAAAAAACTCAATTTTTCTGAATAGTATTGAAAAATGAAAATAATCAACTCAATTTTGAAATAAATAATTATAGGTTTTCAATGAGGAATTGAAAATTGAGTTTTATGCAAAAATGAAAACCAGTTTATGTTAAAATCTTGATGTTAAATAATAAAATCATGTATGCCTTTCGGGAGTCCCGGGTAAACTCGGATAATTAAACGGTCTTCCTCGCAATTATTCCTCGAACTTTTTTCGAGAAAAAGATTTTACTCTAACGTATTTTTTTTTAGATCACATTTTTTTACTCGGGTAAATTTTGACTTTTTTACCCCAAAAACTCGAATTTAAAATTATATGAAAAATAATAAAAAAATAAGCATTATTCATTTTCAAAATGAATCATTTTGCTGGAAAATCAACTTTTTAGTGAATGTTTTATATTTATATATATAGATAAATTGAAGCAAAATTCGATATCCATTTTTACCTATTTATTTATTTTTTGGCAACAATTTTGTCAGCAAGTTTTCCAAAGAATTCGATTGAATTAAAATATGTATAATATCTATTGAACGATGGATAGCCAATCCAGCTGTAGCCAGTTTGACGGAGTCTAACATAACGATAAAAATCATTTAATTTTTTGGATACCTGAAAGTTGGCAGTTTTGTTTGATCCATTCAACGTAGAATCGTTTGTACGCCGATCAATTTCCTCCCATTCGTAGAAATCTTTGGAGACTTCAACAACCCAATTCCTCAAGTGGCCTGCTTCATTTGGTCCATTGAAATGCGACTTGATTGTGTAACTTGATATTTGAACAGGTTTGTCCATGAAGTCAAATTGAATGTATGTGTCAGGATCTCCATTTGATTGATAGAAATTATTCCGATTGAAATCGACAAGATTTTTCGGATGTCTATTCAATATGTTGTTAATTGAATTTGAGGTGATATTGACAGTTCCATTATCATGAACATTTCCGCCAGACAGATTTGTCAAATGCCACAGAATTCCATTGAATTCGTAGTTGTTTGTTGATGGGAAATTTTTATGTGGACGTTTTATTTTTTTGGATGCTTCACCTTGTTTATTTTCTTTTGAATTTGTTTGACCAAGTCGTGAACAAATGGAAGTCCAAAGTTCTGAATTGAGATCATTAATATTGAATATTTTAATGAATTCATTAAATTTTGAAGCACTCAAGTTATCAAATAAAACTTTTGAAAATAGATATGAACTTGATGAATTTGATTCATATAAATCTATCAAAAAGTCTAGCAATAAATCTTCATCTGTGATTTTTAATGTTTCTCGTGAGATGATTTCTTCGATTATTTCGAGCGGCAATTCTTTTATTTCTTCTTTTGATATTTCTGAAAAGTGCATTGAAATGAATGAAATAATGTTTGCAATATTTTTTTGTTGACAATCTATTCCTCCTAAATTACAGGAATAAATTTCATAAAGTGTTTGAAGGATTGAAACACAATTTTCAATATTTATTGAATTTAAGCATTCAGACTGAATTCTAATGTATTCATCTATGTTGCCAAGTTGGTAAAAGTATGTTGAAAATTCTGCCTTAAGAGTTGAATCAAGGTGTATATTATCCAAATTGCATAAATTCAAAAAATCAGGAAAATGATTTTCTTTTATATTTACAGTGTTAATATAAAATTCATCAATACTTTCGTCTGAAAAGTGCAATCTTCTGATTTTTGGTGATAAGATATCAGCAACTATTCGATTAGTTGAGTATTTCTTCCCGTTTACAATGAAAGTAAAATTCTTCTCATACTTATCAAATGGTATATCTTTTAAATTTTTTTCGTTGAGAGAATAATTTAATTCTTCCATTTAAAAAATGACACACAAAATAAATTTTAATTTATTTTTTTTCCATTTTGAATGGCTAAATGGCAGAGATTTAATCTCTGCCCATAATTATTAAACAGAATAAATAGTTTTTTATCTCAATTTCATTTTCTTTTGTAAATCTTTGTAACTTGATTGACAATTTATTTTAATTGTCATTCAAATAAAAATATTGAATGGTTTACGAATTATTTTTTCTCAAAAAATTGAATATTTATCAATTATTTTGTGAAAATTGTGAATGAATTTCGAAAAAACATTCGATAATGCCACCATGGATTATGACCAAAGCCGCCCCGCCTACCCAGAAGAACTATATCAGGATATTTTCCAGTATAAACCAGTTACAAAGAACAATTATGTACTAGAAATCGGCCTTGGAACCGGAAAAGCATCCCCGCCCATACTTGCTACAGGCTGTAATTTCATTGGAATCGAACCTGGTGAAAAACTTACTGCTCTTGCAAAAGAAAAACTTCAAAAGTTCGATATTATTATATATCTCACTTTTGCAAATTGAATATTTTCCAAATTGATGCATTGATAAAAATAAAACAAAATATCAATAACAATATTTAACATACACATTAAATATATAATTATTATTTGTTAATATGCTTATTTTAATGATATAAATGAAAAATATATGAAATTTTAATATTCATTCAATTATTGATATGTGCGTGCAGCTATAAATATTCTGTAATACGTTTTCTTATTATAACATAATTATGAAACTCACAATAAATAAATATATAATAAAAAAATAGATAATTGCTGAATATTTATAACGATATTTATGATTTATTTTATACTCCAAATTGACTTTAAAATGATCGTTTTCTTATCAAAAAAAAAAAAAAAAAAATAATAATAATAATAATAAAGAGGCTTATATTTTGTGTAGACAATTAAAAAAACTGTATACGAAAACTTTTTTAAGGTTTATGTTGAGAATTGGTTAATGAAAATTTTTTTAATGAGTTATAAAACGATGCTTTATATATTGGATTAATATCAAAGCCATGTATTAAGTATAAATGAGAAAAGTTCTCAATTTTTATAAAAGTCCATTCAATTTAATTTGAATGCTTTACAATAAGCTTCAAAAAAATATTTTTTACTTTTTAAATGAAATAAAATTTATAACAAAATAGTATTAATAAATTAAAAAAAATATTTGTTATTTTATTTATTCATCAAAATTTAATAAATTCGTCGTTTTATTTCCAGTTATTATATTGTGACACTCTTGATGCTGAATATTACGAACTGCTCGAGCTTTTTCAATGGAAGCTCTTGCAATTAAACTTCCATCTTTTTGTTCTGTTACAAAAATGCTAGCTTGGTTGAATGCAGACACAACAACATCAGGTGTTGTTGTTTTGATCCAAGAGTTTACTATTTGTATTACGTTTTTTGAAGAAGGACTAATATTTGGTTTCGTTTTTATTTTAGTCTTGAGACATTTTTGAATACCGAATATGCCCAGGTCTAATGCTTGAACAAATAGATTTAAATTGAATTGTTTAATCGGTTTTTTGTACATTTTTAGTACGTTTTTTTTTACTTCACTTTTTGTAATGTCTCGAGGAAGAAAGCCCAATCCCGAAAATTTTGATTTCGATTCCTACGAAAAGAATTATTTTAATGACGAAGTACCAATAAAAAAGAAGAAAGAACAGAAAATGAAACTTCGAAAAGCTACATGGAAACGAATGGTCCGAATGCAACATGATATTCTCTCCATCATGGAGACAAACAAATCGTTATCAGAAACAATGAGGAACATCCAAATGAGTTTTCAATGTTTGCAAACGAAAAATCAGTTCGACTTTTCTGGACCAATCAAATTCACAGCAACAATTGAACCCTATAAATTCGAGATTCCCGTTAATAGAATCATGCCTGATGTCCAAAAGGATGAATCAAACAAGGAAAAAGAATCAAACCTCGAAAAAGAATCTCATACCGAGAAAGAAATAAAGAGTGATAATGATGACAAAACAGATTCTGAAAATCCATTCGTGGTTGAATAAAAAATTCACTTTTTTCACTTCACTTTTCTTTTTGTCATGAATGATTATATTGAGGAAGAAGATACAGGTGAGTCAGGCTCTCGTCAAAATTCTCAAAAAGCACTTATTGCTGCAGGATTAATCAGTGCAAATTCACCTCAAAATTATATTCCTTCGCCAAATACGATATTTGAAGTCGAAAATTTAACAAGAAGAATGGGTAAAGTTCATATTGCTTCACCAAATTCATCTGAAAACTCTCAAATAATTGAAACATCAATAGAGGATTCATTCATAAATTCCCCAGAGTTTCATCCAGGACAACAAAAAATGGAATTACAAATCTCAACTGTCTTAAATGATATTCCCATTAAGTCAATGGAAACTCAATATAATAGAAGAAAGAAAATAAACAATATTAGACTTCATTTTGATGATTTTATGAATTCTTTCTCAGATAAAGAATGGGCTGATGGAATTCGAATAGAGAAATTTCGCATATTATTTCAAAATTATTTCCATTTCCCAATCTCAAATTCAGGAATTGGACAATTAAAAGAAGTTAAAGAAAAATTACTCACCAGACGAAAAACGATAAATGGAAAACAGGTAATGGTTTATAAAAAACGTTAAATAAAAAATTCAATACTTTACATTTTATTTTTATTTTTTTATTCGTTTTTTTGATGTAACACGTGAGATACATCACTTTTCCTATTTTTTTTGGATGAATTTTAACCGAAGCTGGCCTAATCAAGATGATTATTTTATGGAACCAAACGATGACTCTTGGGATGTAAAAGAAATTGCAGATATTTTATCAAGCAAAAATCATTTTTTCTCTGATGATTCTAATGATTCTGATGATTCGAACAAAAAATCAAAGAGATTAGATGCAAGAGATTATATCATCCATCACTATAATGAGGATAAACTCGAACCAATCTTTGTTGCTGAAAAAAATGGAAATGATTCAAATTATGTGGAAATAGACAAATTCCGAAAAGAGATTGCTCCTCCACCAATTCCCGAAGTGCATCAAATTCCAATGGCACAACAACCACGTCGAGGACGACCTCGAAGATCAAGAGATCCATCTCCACCTCCACCGCCAAAAAGGGGAAGACAAAGCAGGAAAAATCTCAATCAATATCAAATTCGAATCAAACATAGACATATCAATGAGCATATGGAAGAATTTGTTGACACTCTCCCAAAAGAATGGGATGATGGAGTTCCTTTATCCAAAATTCGAGACAAATTGGAAAATTATTTCTCATATGAAATATCCAATAATGGGATTGGAAAATTATCAAATTTCCACAACTTTTTCTATAGAAAACAAAAAAGGGATGGGGACCAATTTTATTATATCTATTGTCGCAAAACGTGAAAGAATTTTTTAAATCACATTTCAAAATTTTATTTTTATTTTTATTTTTATTTTCAATGGGTTCTCAATTATAATTTTTATTTTCAATGGGTTCTCAATTAAACTTTTGATAATGAATTCAAAAAGTGAAAAAATTTTTGAGATATTTGAGCTGCCCAAGCAATATTTGGGAGACTCTAGGATAGCATTGGGAGGTCCAAAGTTGTGATTGGGTTGCCCAAATATACATAGAGCGTCCCAAATACTGTGATAGGGAAGCCCAAAACACATTTGCGAAGCCCAAAAATATAATTGGTTAACCCAAATACAAAAAATTTTATTGCATAAAATTATTCTAATTCAGAGAGTATTCAAACTGAATTGAAAGAGCATAGAAAAATAAATTGAAAGAGCATAGAAAAATAAATTCAAAGAACATAGAAAAATAAATTCAAAAGACTATTCAAATATTTTTTTTTCAATGATTATTCAATTTATCGTGGATAACACTTTTTGGGATCACAAAATGGGATTGTCAAAAACATAGAGATAGATAGATGGGAGAACCGGGTTTTTTGACATTTTTGATCCCATTTATCGTCCCAATTTTGGCGCGGCCAACTTTCCTATAAATAATTTTAGATCTTAGGTTATAAATTTCTGATGACGAAAATTTTCCATGGAAGTTTTTTAAGAATGGGATCAAAAATGGGATCACTAAAATAGTATTATTACAAGATATAAAACCTAAGACATTAAAAAGAGGTCATTTATTATCCTAGGTTTTTTATTTGGGATTGCTGACTTTTAAAAATGGGATCGTCCCAAAAAAATGGGATCGCAAAAAAAATTTTCAAACTCATTTTTTATTTCTCCTTAATTTAGCCTCCTTTTTGATTTCTTTATTATCCTCTTTTACTGATTCTTTCAAGAGTTTTTTCTCTTTTTCTTCAATCTCTTTTTCAATCTTTTTTCGAATTTTTTCACGTTCTTTCTCTTTCTTTTCCAATTCTTTTTCCTTCTCTTTTAATAATAATTTTTTATATGTTTCTTTCTCTGTTTCTCGTTCTCTCAATCTTTTTAGTTTGTTTAATCTTTTCTTAAATGATAATTCTTCATCATCGGAACTGGAATCTCCATATCTTGATTTGAAATTTCTTTTCCTTCTTTCCATTAAATCTCTTATGGTTCCTGTCCTATCTGAACTCCTTAAGATTCTCCTCTTTCGAAGCCTCTCATCATCACTATCAGAATCTGAATCCATAATTCGTTTCCTTAATTTTCTCTTTAAATAAGAATATCTATCGTCATCATCAGAATCGGAATCATAGAAATATGTTTTACCTGTTTCTTTATCTTTTTTAATCAAATTATCTGCTTGCTTCATTAACATTTCTTTCTCTTGAGGGGTGTAATTACTGGAATCTATTAATTGTTTAATCATATCTTGACCTTTTTTCATCAAATTCTCTTTTGCATCAGGAGAATCTTCAACGGTATATTCATATTGAGCTAATTCATCAAAAACTCTCTCTTTAATTTGATTAAATTCATCTTTCCATTGTTTTTTGTAGTCATTATAATCTGGAATTTCAATATCAACTGTTGGATTTTTCACAAAATCACTCATCACTTGATTCTTCAAATCATCAATATATTTATTCATATTTCCATTTTCTATTTTTATATTTTGATCACCAAAATGAGCAGGATTTAAACTCTCATTGAAAGCTTTCAATTGTTCTCTTAATGATTTATTTCTATCTTTTGTCCTACTTTTTACAGTTTGTTTATTTCCAAATCCATAATCATCTCCATTATGATAACCATGATTCCAAGGTTTTTTCGATTTTGGAAAGATATCTTTCCCTTTTATTTTTATTGGTTTTCCATTTTTCATAACAATAGCACTTTCAGCAACAACCGCAGGTCCCTCTTGTAAAACAGGAATTGGAACCTCTTCTGCTTTTAGTATTTTTATTTCTTTTTTTGGAATCTTTTGTGGTTGAAACTCAGGTTCAGGAGATGATATCTCTTGTGGAGCATCCGATTTTTTTTCGGAAGTTATTGGTGTTGATTCTTAAAGACGTTCTTTTTGTTTTTCTTCTTTGAGTTTTTTCACTTTTGCTTTTAATAATGACAATTTTGGTTCTTCAGGTAAAATTTTCTTTTCGGGTTCCTCAATATCTGCCTTATCTATGATTACCTCTGATTTCTCTTCTAAGACAGGTTTTTCATCCTTTTTGATTTCTGGTTCATCATCTGATAAATCACTCAAATCATCATCTTCATCTCCAGTTTCTTTATACAAATATGTTGGATTATGAATATAGTCTTTTGCACTGAGACTTCTCTTTTTCTTTGTCTCTTCTTTCTTGGGTTCCTCTTTGGGTTCAACTTTTTCCTCTTCTTTAGGGGGTTCATCTTCTGTTTCTTTCCCATCTAATTTTTCTTTAAATTTTTCCAAATCTTTTTTCACCTGTTCCAATTCTTTATCTTCTTTTGTCTCCTCTTTTGTCTCCTCTTTTGTCTCAGGAACTGGCTCTTCCTTTGGTGGTTCTTCTTTTGTCTCCTCTTTCTTTTCGTCATCATATTTTTCCATCTCCGGTAAATCCTCTTCTTCGTCCTCTTCGTAATCATCAACCCAATCTTCATCAGATGAATCCGATTCATCAGAGTCAATCTTATCATCTTTGTCATCATCTTCAAGATCTGATACATCATCATCACTAACATCTAATTTTGTCAATTTCTTTTTTTCCTCGGATTTTTCCTTTTTTGGAATAAACATTTCGAATTTCTCATCAAGGTCTTCTAAATAATCTCCTGGTTCTTGTTGAATTTCAAAGACTTCATTTATTTTTGGAACAGTAGCTGCTTCATCAATATGTAAAGTTATTGGATAAATTTTATCTTTTAATGATATTGCATCTTTTTCATAAGGATTGCTCTCACAAAAGAACCCATAAATTAATCCAAAAAATGCATTATCAGTTTTTTTACAATAAAGTCGAATATTTTCAAAATCTTGTTCTAATAAAGAACTTAATATCCATTCATATTGAACCTTAAACTCAAATCCTGATGTTTGAAAACCTTCAATTATTTTTTTGGGGACCAATTTTAAGCAATTTAATGATGGACAATCATCAACATTTTTCACATCTTTGACTAATCCAATGATAGTATGTACAGGTAAAATACATTCTTCTGACATATTTTCTTAAAACTTAAAAAAAAATATATCCATGTCTATTACAGATTTTGAGCTTTCAATGTTAAAAATTCTTCCATAAAATCATGTAAAAATGCAGGGTCTCCAATTAATATATTTTTATCTGCTATCCTTTCCCAAGTCCATTTTTTAAATTTATAAATTTGAGGTTTCCATGATGAACCATTAAATACAAATCCATAAATTTTCCCATCTAAGTTTTTACTATTTATTTTAGCATATCCATTTATCAAGTTTTTAATATCTTGTTCAAACTCATCTTGAAGTAATCTCACAAAAGGATAAAATATTTTGATTTTTGCTGCTTTTTCATTATTATCCCATTCAACATATATGAAATTCATTATCTGATCTGGGATATATTTAATATCATCAGCTCGAAAAGTTTTTGGATTAAATTTAAGGTCAGCATGTATAGGCAAGAATTGCATATTTTCTCATTATTAAATATTTTTTTTATTTAAACTTAAGAGCACAAACAAATTTTTTTTCCACCACATAAAAATGATCAAGAAGCGAAATGCAAATGCTGGAGTAAATGCAAATGTTTCCTTAGAACCATCTGCTGCATCTCAATCAACTTCAAACTTAACGAATAATATCTTTATAAATAAGAGAGATGATGGAAAAGAGGATATCGTTATTACAAGGGATATCGAATTACAAAATATCCCTCCTGAAGACCCTAATGATTTAGATGTAAAATATA
Organism: Tritrichomonas musculus; assembly: GCA_039105265.1. Taxonomy (NCBI): domain Eukaryota; phylum Parabasalia; order Tritrichomonadida; family Tritrichomonadidae; genus Tritrichomonas; species Tritrichomonas musculus. Next base: position 10,851 of record JAPFFF010000272.1, on the reverse strand, counting down.
AGATTTTAGAGACATATGCAAAAATGTTATTAGATCAAGATAAAGCATTAATTTCAAATTTAATTTCTAAAAATTGTATTATTGTCCCCATTTTATCTTTACAAGAAATTATTAAAACAATCTTAGGAAATAAATGTTCAGTTGAAATTTATGTTGATGAAGACATTAAATGTTGCGCTACAAAAGCTTCACCAATTCGTAAAATTGAAGCCATTAAAATTGTAAATGAAGATGGAGAAATTGTAACTGACTTTAAACAGGTTTACAATAAAGAATACAATGATTTGGTTCACGTTTATCATTTATGTCTTAAATATGTCGTAGTTTAAAAAAATAAAGAGAGATTATCAAATATTTTTTTTACAAATCTGGAAATACAATTGAAATGTCGGAAAAGTAATAAATGATACTTTACAGTAATGAATGTATTACATTCTTAGAATTATCTTCAGCTAAGATACCATTTGATGTAAAGAATGAAGAATTAATCAATATGTAATTAACTGTTGCATTGATCATGAGATTGCTACTACTTAATGGAAATTCAATATTGTTTAACCAGATCTTAGTTGGTTCACATTGATATTCATACTTAGGCGTATTATTAACGTTGAATGATATACTGATTTTGATTTCTTTAACACTGGTGACATTATCTCTGGTTTCATTATAAGTCAAATAGAGTGTTCCATCATATTCGTCAAGTTGTTTCTCGAATTGATAATGAATGGTATTACTATTCGTTACATTGAATGTGTACTTGATTCGTGCTATTTTATTCATTAAAGCGTTTAATTTAGTTTTTAATGATTCATTCTCTTGCTGTAGATTTGATATCTCACTTTTCAAAGCATATTTATCGTCACAATTTTTAATTTTATCTAATAAATTATAATACATTTTTAATGAAGCTTTTTCACTTAATACTTCATAATCTTTTGCTTCATCAATATCATTTAAAGTTTGTGTTTCATAATCTTCAATATTAAATTTATAGCTTCTTGTTGTTTCTTCTTTTAATACAGCAGCTTCTATAATCATATCTAAAGTACTTTTGTATATATAATTTATAGCCAATTGTGATGATAAAACATTATTATCATTAGCAGCTTCATAAATATTATTAAAGAAAATTTCCTTATCATCATTATATATTTTTTCATCTTTAAGTATTTCTGGAAAATCTGTTTTGAGAGCAAAAGTATTTGACACATATCTTGCTGAATAAGCGTTTTTGTCTGTTGGTTCGATAGTTTTGGTTATTGAACATGATAAAATTTCAGGTGTATCACCAGTTCCTGGATTGATTAATTCATGGCTTTGATACAGAATCCATAGACCAGAACTACTTCCGTCGATACGCAGTATCTGAGAGGGTTGATTATCATTGTACGAATAATCTACGTGAACATAATGAGCTGTATAGTAACTATCTGATGAGACAATATCCAACCCATAATGCTAAATCATTTCATGATATTTGTCGTAATCCAAATCAGGAATTGTATTATTTTCAATTTTGAATTGAATTGTTGTTTGTCCCTCAATAATGTCTGGAATTTCACTTTTCAAAGCATATTTATTATCCGCTTCTTCTTTCGTATATAATTCTTCAATATTTGGTTTCTTAGCTAATTCTTGCTGAATTGTTTCTAAAGCAGCATTTACTTCGTCAGTTGTTGGATATTCCTCGTCTGCATTTCCTCGTAAACTCATCATTGAAACATCATTTTGATGACTATTTGCTGCTAATGCATTGATTTTTTCATTGAGAGCTTCAATATCTGATAAATAAGCAATATCAGCTGGAGTTTTCTCTACTAAAAGTCTATTAAATGTATTCTTTTCAATGATACATCCAGCAATCTTATAGTCAGTATTTTCTCCAGTCAAGGTAATTGTTTTTCCTGATTTATCAATCCAGAATAAATATTTTGTACGATATTCTTCAGATTTTGGAAGACCTTCAATTGTGATGCCATCTATTGTTGTTGTTGTATCAACTCCTTTATAATCTGTTATGGTACCTTGTTCAATTTTGAAATAAACTCGTTTTTGACCTTCAGAAGTGAATAATTTAAATACACAAATACCATTTTTTAATTCATCTTCTGCAGTTAAAATTATTGGAACATCCATTTCATTAACTTTGATAACAATATCAATTGTATCCATTCTTGTTAATTCACTTCTTGAAATAAAATCTGCGTTACTATTTTCAATTTCCTCAATTTTATCTACAATTTTCAATAATGGCTTCTTCATTGAATCTCTAAATGAATAACATAATTGTTTTCCACCACCTACTGTTAAAATTTGTTCTTCTTCTTTTTCATCAAATATTGGAATTGTTGTTGCACCAGATTCACACCAATTTCTAACACCAGATAATGAAATTCAATCACTTCTTGATAAATCTGCTAATTCCATTTCTGCATTTGATTCTACCCAAGCTTTCCACATATTACTAACAACACCAGAAATACTTTTTATACCAAATGATATACCTTTTGCACTAAAACCTATCAAACCAGCTACCATTTGAATATTTTGTCTTAATCTAATTTTACCAACATCAGCTTCTAATTTTTCAGTTATTTTCTCAGTTTGAGTCATTCTTGTTTTTAAATTTTCAACAGATTTATCCAAATTGTCAACATCCACGGAAACAACATCAACAGTATTTGAAACAAGATTTAAATCAGACCTCATTGTCGTAATATTGTCTGCAGTTATGATTTTTGATGATGTAATATTGTAATCTGTATATAAAGTTGTTGCTGCATTTGGATTTGGTGAAACCTCATAATATTGTTGATTAATGATATATTCAAATGGATTCGTATTTTTATCCCAATTAATTTCTTCAATTGGATCTACTAAATCTTTTCTTAAATATAATACTAAATCTTGATTCTCAATACCATGTCTAGAAGAATAATCATAAGTTAATTTTTCAATTGTATCTAAATCACCTTTTAAACTCATATAATTTTTATCATAATCAGCAGTACCTGTATATAAATTTTCAGGAATAAAACTTAATCGATTATTATATTTTGGAGAATCAATTTTGAAATCTAAATATACTCTTTCCCAATTTGAAAAATTCAAATTATCTTTTTTCGTTGAATAACCATTAATATAAGCATGAACCGAAGCACAATTATAAATAACATCACCTTCTAAATATTTTGGTAACCAAACTTCAACATCAAAATTTAAACCATATTGATCCCCTTTTTCGATTGTACCATCTTTTAATAATAATTTAGATTCAATATCCCAAATTCTTGTTAATTTTTCAAAGATGTTAGTTTCCCATTCGTTCTGATTAGTACCTACCAAAATATTTATTGGAGTTCTTTTAATCATAATTAACGCTCCATCTCTTTCTTGATATTTTGTTTGACTTTTACCTGATTCTTGTTCATTTCTTTTATTTATAATTTTACCATTTATTCGACCTTTACTATTATTTCCAGTCCATCTTCCATTACTATAAATATAAGTCCAAATATTTCCAAAACAATGTTCTTTAAATTCAAATTTTAAACCGTCTGGAATACTATAATCAATAGGAATTGTCCATTTCATTGTGTAAACGTCTAATTTTTCATTATTTTTATCAGTTAATGTTTCTTCAGTAATGATACTTGGTTTATAGAGATAAAGATTATCAGATTCATGTAATTTCAAACTATTTTTGGAATCTATGATATCACATTTGATTGAAGGTAATGTTGATTTCAAATGTGTTAATGGTAATTGATAAATAATACTTATTTCACCATTAATGTACAAAGATTTCAATTCAAGATTTAAATTCTTATCAACAGCTAAAAATGGATATTGAGAATTATGTTCTTTAATATTAACTTTATTATCTTCAACAATAAAAATTCCTGGACATACAAAATGCTTATTAATAATGTAAATTGATAATTGATGAATATAATTTCCTTCAATATCGATAAAAACATTCTTTCTTAAATTTATTTTAAATACTTCAGTCTTTTCATCGATTTGTAATAATTTTGTGATATCTTCTTGGTTCATTTCAATATTTAATCTTTTCATAACATTAGTATCAAAATTAAATTCATCTTCAGTTAATACATCTCTAGTCACATGATAATCAGAAAAACCTTCAGAAACCGTGAAATCAGAATTGGATGGTGTTGATGGATTGTCCGGGTTATTTGGAGTGTAATCTTTTAATTTGTCTTGAATTAATTGAGTCGCCTCTTCTGAAGTAATGAAATTGCTAGTCAATCTTGTTTGACCATCAACTTCAAATTCAATATCTCCTAAGAATTTTGTTATTCGTGAACTCATTCTTTTTTGAAACCCAAAAAAATATTTTTTATTCCTTTTTACACTATATTTTCACATTTCTTTTCTAAAATTCGAATTCTTTCATCATAAGCTCTCCTTAAATTCTCAAGTGTTAACTCTCCTGTTGTAATAGTTGGGGTATCCCCTTCAATATTTTCACATTTCTTTTCTAAAATTTTAAGTCTATCATCTAATTGATGTAAATTTGTTTCATTCACACAATTGCATGTTTTTTTCATCAAATATTCAATATCATCATCAATTGCATTTATTCCTTCCCAACATACTGATAACCCACCACTTAAGTATTCAATTTGGTTTGTATTTGTCTCAACCCAATTTTTCAATACTTGATCAAAAGTTAAATTCTCTTGGTCAACAACTTCTTGACCTTCAACTCCATGAGTTTCGAGTGAAAATGTCTTTGCTGTATCGTCTGATTGATAACCTTTGTCTGTTTCTTTTTTGATTGCATTATTTGTTTCAACAATTGATTTTTGTAAACTTTGTAATTGTGTTTCCAAAGATAATAGTCTTGTTGATGTATTGGTATCAACGGTACCACCACTTGATGTCCCACCACTTGATGACCCAAGAGATGCCAAATAATTTTTGAAATTTTCATTTATTGGTAATTGATAATAAACAACAACTCTCTTTTGAAGGTCTCTATCATTATATTTTTCCCATCCTTGTTCTTCATTCCAGTATTCATTATCTGCAACATCTTCAACTAATTTTAATTTTAATGTTCCAGTTATGCTTAATTTTAATTCATCTTCAGTATTTGAATATGTGAAATCGTATAAATCAGATGATAAATCAGAATTTATCGTTAAATTATTGCCAGATAACACTAGGTCAAAAACATGGTCAATACTATTTAAATCATATAATTTAATATTTCTTTGTCTGTCAAATAGATGGATAATAAAATGATTTGCTTGATAATGTTTGAGTCCTCTTAATGTTATATCTAATTTTGATTTTGTTTGAGATATTTCTTCTCCTGAAACTATTATTACCGCAAAATAACCTCCTTCATCATACATTTCGAGTTCACTTTGTTCATATTCGACAAAACCATAACTTGCTAACTCTTGAGGTTTTAATGCTTTTAATGGTATTTTATTTTTCATGGATTCACAAAATAAAGAATTCCTACAGATATAACCCAATTGCTTGTTTGTAGGATAATTCTCTTTCAAATCACAAAAAGTTCCTTCAATATTCTCAAAAAAGAAATCTATTGTTTCTTTCCAAATTTCTTCATGTTCTTGATATACTTTTGTGATATCTGTCTCAGTTATTTCTTTTGTGTTTTGATTTGTTTCATTTACATCTTCTTCTTCGGTGGTTGTCTCGGGAACATCCTCAAGAGCGAATGTTTGAATTCTTGCAGTTTTAGGTTTTGAATTCGATGGAAGATATTTTATTTTTTTTGAGAAATGTGATGCGTCTGCTAAATACTTCGCCTCTATTCTTTTTTGATTTGAGTTCTTTTGAAGCATAATACCTAATGCTTTTCCACTAATAATGAAATCAATTTCATCTTTCGGATTTGTAGAATTACCATCTTTTGGAAGTTTGGTTTTGAAACGAAAACTTTCAGGAAAATATCCAATTCTTTCAAATTCAATATGATCTTTTTCAATATTACTTGTTGTTTTATAGTGTGTCAAATGAATATATTTTAGTTTTTCAAATATTTCATCACTAAAAATTATTTTTTCATCAAACATTGTCCAAAAACCATCTGGGAAATATGGAGATTTGGTAAATTTTGTCACATCATATTCGTATATTTTTTTGTCATCTTCTGGATCTTTTATTGTCAAAGTATAATTTGGAAATTGATTTTGATCAGAAAATAATTTATCCAATATTTCTTTGCTCCAAATATTTTGATTATTATTTTAAACAAAAACCTTCTGGAAAATATGGTCTACTAATGAATTTCGTCACAATTATTGATTTCCCGTTATCATCTGGGTCTGGTAAAGGGTGATTAACTAATCGTTTTGATAGATCATTGAGAGTATGTGACATTGATTCCCAATCAAAATATTTTATTGATGCTCCTGTTTTCTCAGATTCTTCTATCCAACGGATTTTTCGATTAAAAGTGATATACGGTTCATTTTCCACGTTTTCATACAAGATTAAGCCATTTAAAGTCGTAGAGTCATTTGTCAAACAAATTCCATCTGGAATGTGAAGATAACTTTTCTGTTTAAAATCAATATATTTAAAATTAATACTACTTAATTCATTTCCTGCTGAACCTACAAAACAAATTCCGGAATAAAATTTTGGTCTTGAGTAAAATAAAACGTCAAGATTTTTATCCGAATATTCCAAACCAAATTTTGCTCCATCAATCCGAAGATTTGTTGCCTGTCCTTTGTCATCCAGATTCTGTGTTTTTTGTTGAAGAGTTGTAATTGACCCATTTATTTCATTGATTTTATTTGCAGTTGTTAAATCATAAACCGAAATTTTATTGTCCAATTTGTCGGTCTCAGTTTTAATCGATTCTTCAATTTCTGTGATTTTTGTATTGTAAGTATCCAATGGAACTTTTTGATTTATTTTTACTTGTAACGTTTGAGAGATTTCTGCAGCATTTTCATCTATCTCATCCAGTCTTAAATACATATCTTTCAATGATACATCTCCTGCCCTCGCATTTGGATTTGGATTTGGAAATGTTAAATCCCCTTTCACATTGACTTTTCCTTGAAATTCCGCAACTTGTTGGTTCAAATTTTCTGGGTTCTCTTTTGGTTGAAATGTTGTTTTCCCTTTGAGGATTAAATCTAATAAATCATCTTTGGAAACAAATTCGTCAAAATTGACATTTGCAACGTCTTCAAGTGTTCCCATTACCTCTGACATTGTTATTCCGTCATCAAAGATGACTTTTTCGGAATCCGGGAAATGGACTTCATTTATTGTTGTTATTCCTTTGAGGATCAAATCTGTTAAAGCATCTTTTCGTAAGTAATCAGTCATATCAACTTTGATTTGTCCAGTCTCATCGACAAATAAACCATAAACAAACTCTATGAATTGTTCTAATGTAAACTGATAATCATCAATAAATACCTTATCTGAATTTGGAAAATGAACTTCATCAATTGTTGTTTGACCTGTTAAATGAAGATTGTGTGTTCCGCCTGTTCCACCTCCAGTTCCACCTCCAGAACCAGAAACCAATTTTTTCATATCTGCAGCTGAATATATCCCAGTCATTTTTGTTTTCATTTCAAAAAAATATTTTTATCCCATATACTCTCAATAAATTAATTTCAAGAATAAAACAAAATCATCTGGAATCACAGTTTTTGTTCCATCTCCTTTTCCATCTGTGAACCAAACTTCAAAACCTTGTTTTCGATTACTATTTACTTTATATTTTCGATTATCATCTGGGACTTGTAAATTTGCATAATAAACTAAGGAATCACAATAATTATCTCGTGGAACAAAATTTGCATGAACTTCTACTTCACCAGAAATAGAACCATCAACCGTGCATCTACAATATTGAAAAATAATGTATTTATCTTTTTCAACATTACTTGGGGAAACAAATTCTTGAGGATACATAAAAGCAAAATGATTATTGGCAGGATTAAAATAAAATCCTCTTGTTTTTAAACAATTTAATGTTTGTGCTGTAATTTCATCTCCAGTCAATTTCCATCCTCGAACAGGAAAATAAGTTTTATCAGCACCTGTTTGAACATTTATATCAGGGTTTATATTATACGAAATTAATCTCGACATATTTATAATAAAAAAAATTATTAATCTTTTATTCAAATCCAATAGGGACTCCGTCTTTATGATATTCAACTCCATTTTCTGCAGACCATGACCAATACGTATCAGAACAAATCCACATTTCAGGAGGGGGTCTTTGAGGTTGCTCATCAGCCGTTGTTCCATCAGCATCTGTCTCAGGATATAAATAAGTATCATTTTTTCCTAATTTGACATTTTCATCTAAATCAATTGCATCTCCATGAAATTCAATTTTTACACCCCTACAACCCGTATCAATACCATCAAAAACATAACCTGCATTACCTCTTTCAAGTTGGAAATTGATACCAAAACTGGTATTATCAAAGGTTCCAGAAAACAATCTTTTTAATGAATGGTCATACACGTTATTTAAAGGTCTTGATATTGATTCCATCAATTCTTGAGTTGATTCAACTCCATCCAATTCATTTGCACAAAGTTGATATTGCACAAATCTGCCATCCCAAGTATTTTCAAATTCTTGTTGAGGGTAAACTTTTTTATCTATCAATAATTGAACATTTTTATACATTGGATTTTGATAACAAGTGATATCCGAATATTGTCTTGGGAACATCATTGTAATATTTGTTGCATTTCTTAACGGAACAATTTTTGAGCAAACAATTCCTTTTTCTGTATGTTTTTGTTCGAAAATATGTCTCGTTAATTCTTGAGCAGGAATATAAATTTCCTCATTAAATACTTCCATCAATTCTTCAACACATTCTGGTTTTATGCCAAACCCAAAACAATTTGTTCTTCCTTTTTTAATCATTGGTTTGACCTTTTTATTGACGACTAATGCGTTGTTCATTATTGCATCTTTATATGGAGGATCTTGTGTCATTACAAATTTTTGATAGCTACCGACAATTTTCCCAATCTGACCAATTTGATTAAATCTTTTCGGCAATATTAGTGTTGGTAAAAAATATGCGACGCTGGAATTGTTTTCCCAAAATCTTTTTAATTCTCCGACATTTGATGGTTGTATTTGACACCAAACGAGCCCATCTAATGATGTTCTGATTTCTTCAACAATATCTCCTACAATAATATTTGGATAAAGTCTCCATGCTTGTAAAACCAATTGATCTGTAAATGGGATGATTATTTCCATTGTTATTTTTTTCCATGTTTGTTGATGATCCTCAGTCCATACCAAATCTGATATTGGAATATAACATCCGCATACATTTGGAGACATTATATCGACATTTTCCCATAAAGAATGAGAATGCGGATATGTTATTTTTGCATCTTTTGTTCGAATGGAATTATATGCAAAAGACTCTCGAATCATTTCGTTTTGATAATATTCATTAATTAATTTTCCATCACAATAGAATCTAGCTTCTGATATTATTTCAACGGCATCTTTAAATCCAACAAATACTTGACACACCTGAAAAATATCTCGAGACATAATTTTGACATTGTCATGATCTGATACATCTTTCACTTTCCAATCATTAAATGGTAATTCTTTTTCAAAACCGACTTCAAATTCGATTTCCATTGAGATGAAACTTTTTTCGATTTGAGATATTGTGTGATTTGGATGAGTGAGCATCAAATGTGTTTTTTCACCAATAGGTAATGGTATATCTTTTTCATGAAATTCTTCGGAAAATGTTGAAAAAGTGTTATCCCCACTATTAAATTGTAATAATGTTTTCATGTGATGTTGAAAAAAGCCCGTAATATCTCCTTCGTTATTTCCCGAATTTTTATATCTTGCGTTCTCAAAAGTCATTTTTGTTATTCAAAAAAATAATATTTTAACTTAATGAATCATTTTTACTCGTATCCTGCAGGAATACCTCTTTGGTAATATCTAACGCCATCTTGAACGGACCATGTCCAATATGTATCTGAGCAAATCCATAATTCTGGTGGAGGAGGTGATGAAGTATCAGTGACTTTTTTCCATTTCAAATCTGGGCCTAAATCTGGATAAAATAGGACATCACTTTCATCATTTCTCATTGGAGAACCATGGAAATCAACAGAGACTGTATGACTTCCTGTATCAATTCCATCAAAAACATAACCTGCATTACCTCTTTCAAGTTGGAAATTGATACCAAAACTGGTATTATCAAATGGGCACATTAATAATCTTTTTCCTTCATCTGGGTCGGAAGCACAACGATATCTATCAGTTGAGAGCTCTTTCTTATCAAATTCAATTGATAATGGTTTTGATATTGATTCCATAAATTCTTGTGTTGGCTCTATCATACCATCTAATTCGTTTGCCATTAATTGATATTGGACAAATCTTGCATCCCATGTGTGTTCCCATTCTGTTTCGGGATATGTTTTCTTATTGACTATTAATTTAACATCTTTATAATTAATATTTTGGAATACAGTGTAATCATTATTATGGAGAGGGAACATGACTGTAATATTTGTTGCATTTATTAATGGAACTGTCTTTGATTGTTTAAATCCTGACGCGTTTGGATGACCTTCAAATTGATGTCTGGTTAATTCTTGTGCTGGAATAATAATTGGTTCATTTAATGTTTCCATCAAAGCTTGAATAACATCTGGTTTAATACCAAAACCTGCACAATTTGATTTACAATGAGTAATTTTACATCCATTTTCAATTACTTTTAATGTTGCTGGACAAACAGAATATTCAATTGTTCGGGGACCAACAATATGACCGTCTTTCATTGTGAC